>JAXGGA010004534.1:0-87226 GCA_038373865.1 Uloborus plumipes
CTGTAGCCTTAATGCCTGCTATGGTTTCCTGTGTATGAATAGTTCAACAGGGATGGAATGACAGGAGCCTGGAGTTTGTTTGATGAATGAAAACTCCTTAGAATTTTTGCTCAAACCAATAATCTGCATAATGATCATCATTTTGCGAAATAATTATTTCTGTCTTGGTATGAGAGATTGTATTTTTCACTTCCAGTAACTTAACCCGAAGGAAGTTCACGCTGTCATTTTGCTGTTAATAACTCGTTAAGAACTCGGAGAAGATGATAAAAGAAATGACTATTTTTTTAACTTTTATGTTTATCGCTTTTATGCTAATTATGTCAGATGTGAGTAAAAATTAATGTATTTCGTCATGTATAGTGCTAAAAAATTCACATAATATGGAGTTTTACAGGGCATGCATATTAATAATTTGAAAAGTTTTTATTTTTTCATCAAATCCTTTCAATGCGTATCTACCTCATAACAAGGCTCATTTTAAAAATATATGCTATGTGTAAAAAATGAACTGCTTTTTAAAGGAAAAAAAACTGCTCCTTTCTTAATAAATTCAAAAAAAGGAAGGGAGGGTGGTATATATTGGAATGCAAGCGTTTTTATCATACAGTTTAGCAGGGTTATATCTATATCCTGTTTGAGTGTGTAATAAACAGATTATTTGACTAAATTGTAGACCCGACATCCAGAGATTCAGGAAAACCAGACTTTAAGAAATCAATGTACAGTAACCGCCCCAGATAAAATCACTATAGATAGTTTCCCTTCTCCGTGATGATTCCTATCAATATCATTGTCACGTAGGTGAGAAAAAATAACAGAGGTGAGAGGACGTTTACCAAAGTTATTATTGTTAAACGTATTACTTTTGGAAATTAATAAAATATTTCAAATTTTCTTGACGGCAGTACATATTAAATTTTTTACTATATCACTTCCATGGATATGGTTATTTTTGTATCTTTTTCTTTACTAATTTAGTATTAAAATAATTGGTATTTATTATTTTTTACTTTTAGTGAGTAACATTTTCACGCAAAACTGATAAAAAAAAAAAAAAAAAGAAAAACAAGGTAAACGAAGTTTTAAAAATGGAAAAAGTATTTTGGTTTAAAATTATTTTATCAAAAAAACTCAAGTATTATCATTTAAAGTTATCAGACTCATCGAAAACCTGAAAAAAAAGCAAAAAAATAGGGCGCATTACGAGTTAAATAGGAGGAGATCAGACTATGTATTTTTTCACAGGTTGATGTCATTTTTTTTTTCCCAATTAACATATCATTCCGCATTCTAATTGCAACATGCAACACGATGGAAAATGAAAAATGTCCTTACTTTAGTCGTTTTAATTTAAAAAAAATCTAGACATTTTTGGTAGTATCATACATTAGTTTGGTGGTTATGGGGCTGTCCGCTAACCTGGTTTCGTTAATCGTATTCAGGAGTACACTTGTTGTGTTTAAGATAAATGAGCCTTTTTTTTAAACCAAGATACTGCAAAAACACGCATGTATCACCGAATTATAAATTTAGAATGATTACGCTACTGACTTTGAAGACATTTCAAAAACACAAAAATAAAATAATATGCCTCTATACTTATAATTCAAGGTATAACTGCCTAAAGTTGCTTTTTGACATCTTTTTTTTATCCTCTGAGGAAAAGGGATACTTCATACTGTAAAATTTATTTAAACATTGCGCGTTTCTAAAAGAAATTTATTCTTTTTACTACCCCAAAGTAGCTAAATTTGATAATTGTTTAGTTGCTAGAAATATCATGGGATTACAAGGCACATACATCTGCATAATTGCTTTTATCCAAGTCTGAATTTTGCATTCTATAGAATGGTCATCCTATATATCGTCCCAAAATTAGCCGGCAGTAATACAAAATCAATCATACATCGCGTATTGCCTAATCATTCTTGAGAACACAAAATGAACAACCTGAAAAAGGTGAAATACGGCTCCTACTCTTTTTGAATGTCCAGTGACAAGTCATGTGATTAGATTGCACGCTTCAGGTTCCGAATTTGTCATTTAAGCTTCGTTTTGAAGTTTAAAACTCAATTTTACTTGCATTTCCTTATCTTAAGTTTAGTTTTTACGATGCTCTGTAAAAATGGGGAGAAAACTGTACAGTCATTCAAGGGTATCTTAGACCCTATCCCGAAAAACTTTACAAAGCTTTATATTTTGTAGTTTACGCTATTAAGATTTAAAAAAAACTCGACATTTCAGCTATGCATTGCTTTGCCATAGTGATAAAATCATATTTGTGATTTTTTAATTAACCCTACACTGCATGGTGTTGCCAATTGGCTACATGGACAATTTGTCCTCCTTATGAATAGCTGAATGTAGTCATAAGGCAACTCAATGCATAAAAAGCAAGTATTAGGTATATTTAAAGCAATTATCACCATTTATCCTTCATACATGGCAGCACTGGTCTGTTACATGCTCTTAAATGAATCCATATGGATAGCTTTTAAAATCACTCAAACTACCATGTTTTGAAATTATTTTTTACAATGAAATAGTTTTCTTCGTCTTTTAAAAAAAATAACATGAATAAAATAAACATTTTTCTTTCGTTTAAGATGCGTTTTACATCAAAATAACTATTTGGAAAAAATCTAGGACATAATACACGTCTGTAGCCATTTGGCAACATTATGCAGTAAGCATCCAGAGAACACTTCGATTCATCTCTATAGTTCATGAAGTATGTGCTTTGTTTATGTTTTGCGCTAGCTTCTTTCTATTTTTGGAAGGTATAATATAATCATGCGGACCCAAAAGTGGTACTTTCGGCTGTTCTACAGTTTATAAGACCTCGCAATTATCGATGCTTAGTTGATGTTCAACAGAGTGAACAAACAAAAAATCAATAGGGAAAAGCCTTTAAAACGTGTTCATTTTAGATTTCAGTTAGCACAAACGTTGTGCTTACATGGACAAGTAAAGTCATTAATAAGTTTAAAATATAGTTTTGAAAAAAAAAACTAAAAAATACGCTTCTACATTGGAATGCGCTGTGATCATCACGGGTTTCCCTCTGATTTTCAAAACTACTGAATATCCGCACTTAAGTTTACATGTACTTATAATACATCAATATACAATACAGTTTAGCCTTTAGTATTAAAAATAATATTAAATATATTACTTTTATATTTGCAAAGAACGTAAATTTTATCTTTTATTCAGAGTTACATAGCTACATACATACATACAAACCCACATGTGAAATTAATAAAAGCGTATTAAAAAGAGACCATTAGCTACAGAGGAACTAGAGGGAGTTACAAACCAAAAAAAAAGAGAAAAAAATGAAAGCTTGCGCGAGAGAGCCTCCAAAAGACATCAGATTTGACAGAATTGATCATCGGAAAGTAAAAGTACATATAAAAAATAATGTAAAATGTCAAAATGTAAAGGATTACAAGAGTACAGTGCACCAAATGTTCAATTCCTCTATTTTTTTACAAAAAAGAACTAATTTCAAGACTATCATTTACAATCATTTTTATATGTTGAATGCATGGTGTAGCCATTTGGCAACAAAACTATTTTTAATTAGAAAGGGGTGAAAATTTAGAGTTAAATTTCTTTTAATATTTTTCCATGTTTTCTTATTACATTGACAAACACATATATTTTTTTCTACGAAAAATAAAAAATCATGCAGTGTAGGGTTAATAAAATCTTAAATATGAAGTGGTGCAAAATGTTTCGGACTGGCCAAAGGGATACTTTGAATGACTGCAGTGGTCGAGCTGCACTAAATATATTGCTTGGGTATTTAAACGAATGCTGGTGTTTTAAACTTTGACTTTTAGATAGGTAATCCCCTCATCTGAACCTTTGTTCGTATTTTGCCCAGACAACATTTGTTATTCTATAGTATGTTTAGACATCATATACAATGCCTAGAAAAAATATATCATGATTGTCATATTTCATAGTTTGCCTAAAAACTTTTACATCGTATGTAATTCCAAAGCACTCTATTTAAAGCATACGTTTCTTACTTTGATGGTAACACAATATAAAATAATCCTGCAATGATATGTATTCTATTGTAAGACAAATCTCGAGACAAAAGGAGAAAATAAATAAAATAAAAAAAGTTGCAATATGTTAAATTCTTTAATTCTGACAGCAAGATATCGCTGCACATCTTTAATTCGACAATGTCTCGTCCATTTATTATACAAGTCCAATTGTAGGCGAAGGAGGAAATGTGAGGAATATTAATGTTCTATCTACTAAAATTTCACTGATGGATTCGAGTGATTGATTGAATTTGTTTGGGTGGTTTTCATTATTCATCGTCATCTAGAAATTTTTCGTTAAAAGTTTGGGAACTACTTTTTTTCGTTACGGAAAATCCATTGTACTTCTTTGCATAAAATAATCATTTTGCTTGAATTTCGCCGTTATCTTCCTTGTTACTAAGATATTGTAGACTGTGATACAAAAGATGTGATAAGAGAGCAGAGAGAAAAAAGTTGCTTTCATTAATTATAGACAGATATTTGTCACACATATAATGCAAAATGAGAAGATTTCTTTTACACTCAAATGGTAAGAGGAATTGTTTACGAAGTATATTGCTAATACGAAATTTTGAATGGTATATTATCATGTAGCTATGCCGGTTTTAAACTGATAATAAGTTCTTGCACCCACTAGTGCAATTTTTTTAAACACAAAACATGGCTGAGAGTTATTTTTTGCCCATTAAACCATTTCTATAATTTCAGAATTAAGAGAACTTCTGATTAACGACATCCCTGCCAATTTAAAAAAAAAACCCGATTAAACTTATTAATACATGAAATGTGCCAAATTTGTAATAAAAGTAGTTTTGCTCACCTAGAAGCGGAAATTATAAACATTATTGCATGTTTTTCTCTCGCTCACTATATCTCTCTTCCATTGCGTGGTTTTCTAGTAACGACACACGTAAAAATCACAGATAAGCACCAATTACCATTCAAAAAAAAAAAAAAGATTTCACCAAATTTTGTTTAAAACAGTGTGTAGTACTTATAATTTACAGAATTCAGAGAGATTTTTCAAAAACTAATTTTTCTCATAGAGTTTAAAAACCAAAACTTACACCCAAGAGTGTCAGTGTTTTATTCTGTAACTTTTCTGCGAAACGCTTTCAAGATGATAAGTTAAGCATTTTGTTTTTTCTCATTCGAAACGGCAATGGTCACAAACTATTGGTATTTAATTAATTGCTTTCTTGGTAACAATTCAATGGCATTTGTCACATTCATAAAATATTTCTTGCTTCTTTTTCTTCATTTTATGCTACGTTTTGTGTACCTTTTTTTCAGTTTCCATTTAAAGTTAGTTTTCTTTTATTTTTATTCTAGGTTAACACTGGTGTTTTGACTTAGTTATTTTCTTTTAATTTATGCTAGCAAAATTCGTGGAATACGTTCACTTAAATTTGTTTTTGAAGTTACAGTGACTATTGTGTGCGTGTGTGTGTTTAATTCACTTGACAGATTGTTCTACTTGATAGATTTGGTTCGTGGTGATTTTTTTTTTAATAGAAAAGTCTACTGCGATCATGATAAACCTCATTTGCAAAGAACAACCATTTTTGCTTGGCGAAATTGATTTATGCAGCATCTTATTAAGTTTAATTTACGATAGTCAGTGTAATACACTTTTACAGCGCCAAATTTCCCCCTGGTGGTGATTTTTCAAACTATTTTTTTTATTCCAGAAATCAAAATCCCATGGTCTAATGTGCACGCTCACGAAATTTGGCAATGTTTCTCCCGGTAGTTCGCGAGCTAGAGGGCTCCAAACACCTCCTGTTAATATATAACTAACCTGAATATAAGCATATGTTTTTCATTTGCCTTTTGTATCATTTTATTGAAATTAATAAGAAATGCCGCTGTTGAAATGAAGTATACATAAAACTTGAAATGTTCATCAGCGTTTGCTACACTTCTGTTATTTTTTTCCGTTTCTATTGAAGCTTTCGGTATCACATCTCAAAATGTCATGGATGTATTTTTCCTTCTTGGTGCATTAGAAATTTTCTTTAACATCACCTGAAATAAAAAGTAATTTACTGCAGCGTAAAGTAAAAACCTTGTTCATTGCACTTTTATGACATTTTATCACATGCAAATGTTTAAAGAATTTAAAGCAACTATAAACAAGCAGGTTGGTGAGAACTCCAAAATACTGCGCTATTAACGCGTACAAAAGTTTTCATATATATGCTTCAACTTGTCCAGCAACAAGTGCGTCAACCTGAATGAAGATCTAGGCGTCAACTTGAATCAAGATTTAGGCGTCAACCTGACTCGTGGCTTTATATAAATATGCCCGTCATTCGATGAGTCAGTTTAGCCTGTGATTATTGCGCTCACTAGCTTTGCGATCTATATTACAGCCTGCACCGCTCTCTAATTGTTTCAGCCTTTCTCGCAATATGTGTGCCAACCTATTTCGTAATTTAGACTTCAACGTGTTCCAAAAAACCTCTTTCAATTGTACGTTTCATACGAGACAGGCAATAGTCCGAATCGTTTACTTGACATTACTTTCGGAGCGTAAATCACCCGAGCTCTGAATATGCTTATGGTTTGGTTATCTCGTGAACTAGCACTAGAGTCTAGAAAAAGATTTAGTAAGCAACCAGAAATGTACTATCTACTCACGGCTGCTGTGGCATTGGGAATCTTCCAGATAAGACCAGTGTTTCTGATTTAGGGAAAAATTAAAAAACAAAAATCTGCACATATTTATCTCATTTCAATATGTATCTGCTTACTATGGAGACTAACACTCATCTGTGCAATTTGACATACCTTAAAATTAAAAGATGTGCCCATTTCTATAGATAAACCTAATGTTAGCCCTTCCATCTCACCCATAGTCAGACTGTACTTACATTTTTTAAAATGAAATACTTGCTTCATAAATGAATATAATGCAACATAATAATAATGACAATAATAATAATAATACTAATAATAACAAAACGGTATTTGTTTAACGTGGCTGATATTCCTTAGCGGCTATAAAGCATAATTCAACCAGAATATGTATCAATCAGTCTTCCATGCGTGCAGTAGTGCGCCTAAAATGTCATTTATCTCATATTATCTCTTTTTTGGTGTTGGAACTTAGTTTTCAAATAACATTTCTGAAAAAATTCAACATTATAAAAATTTTGCTGATTGAAACAAATCTCATCAGTTTATGGTGATTAACATATTAGTAAGTGTTGGACTTCGCGTTTGAAGGAACAAAGCTTAACGTGAATGAAGTTTAGGTATAAAGTGACACATGTAACACATGCTGTTTAACCTAAACTATTCCACACAAATAGCTAAATTCAAAAAACATTGAAATATATTCACGAGTCACGTTTTGTGCAGGTTATATATTTTAAAATTTGTACATGCTACCAATGTTGTAGCACTTTTTGTTTATGAAATTGGTTTTCACTTATAAAAAATTCAAACAGCTATAGCATCAAGCAAAAAATTAAGTTTATATGTATGAAATTATTATGCATAAACATAATATTTTCATTGAAAGAAACCATGTGTTTTTCAATGATCATAAATAAAACTATTTAGCACCCCTTTACGACGATGCATATACTAAAGGTTATGTTAATGTTAGAGTGAAAAGGTTGCAAGTGTTAATGTGTTTTCGCTAGGAAACAAGGTGAATGAAATTGCAAATAAATTGTTTTTTCGGTTATCTGTTTATCGATTTTTTGATGATAAATAGCTTTCAATTGCTAATGGGATTTTTACAAGTTTGTGCCTTGCTCATTTATTGATTTTTTCGAACTTTTGGTAAGCTAAGTGTTTTATAATATATATCTACAAGTATGCGTCTGCTTTCAATGAGCATGTATGTTTTTGTATATATTACAAAGTTTGTTTTTTTTTTTGCAGTTAATATAATTCATTCGTAGAAACATTAGGGCTGCATATTCTAAAACACGAGTAGTAAAATAGTGCAATTATAAATAAAGTACATTTATTTTCTTAAATTCTATATTCACTGCTTCTTACAAAGTGAAAAAAAGGGAACAGGGAAAAAACACAATTTCCTGAGACCCATTTGAAATGTACAATTCAAAATGACATTTAGTAAAAATAATCTCTTTACAAAACTATGCAGGAAATTCCTATAACACAAAGATTTTAGCCGGTCGCTTGGGATTTCAAATTATTGAGATGCAAGTAACTGTATATGTTTACAGAACTATTCCCATTTTTCCAAACATATATTTTTAGTCGAAAGTATTGCTATATATAGATATATATTGCTATTTCATAGATTCTTCCTCAGTCAATATAAGCTACGCAACCGGCCTCTTAGGAAACATCCTGAAGAGTATTGGTGCAAGTCTCTGCGACTTTGTCAAATGTTTCAAATGTACCAAAATGAAATTGTAAAACAGTAGTCGAAAACTTTGTACTATGAAATAAGCAAAAATAGACAACGTTTAAAAAATACAAATAAATACGAATAAAAGAGTTTAAAAACTTCGCAAACAGCTGTTCCGGGGCTATAAACTGCAAGCCCCATCATGAGTGCATAAAAATAGAAATAAAAGGACAGGTTCACATGCCAAAAACTGACAAGTGAACCAAATGATTTTCTGTTATGATCTGTATCAAAAAGATTTTCTGTTATGATCATTTTCAAGTGCGGTAGCAATAATGAGTTGATGGGTATCACATCAGAACTGAAAGATATCAGGGGAATAGTTGACACCTTTGAATATTATCTGGTGACCAACTTTGCTAGCTGTTTACACATGCAGATACTTCACTACAATCTCTTGAAGAGTAGTTTTTTGAACGTTTGATGTTGTTACTTTTCGCTGTTATTGTCAGGCTGGATATTTGAGGTCAGATTCTTCACTTGCCGAAATATACCGTAATTAAGTGTGAAGTCCGATTTCCATAGTATACACATGGCATAAGGTCCCCTTTATAAGATATTTAACCAATCACAGCACAACACATTTACACAAAGAAGAAGAAAGGACAAGGATACAAGAGAGAAAGTACATCCCCGAGCTGGGATTCACACCCGTGACGCCCCTATTCGCGTCAGACCCATTTGACCACCAGGCAAGGCTGACGGAGAAATGTTTGAGGTATTTAAAAATTAAGAAACTTATCAAACATCACAAGTTCATGATTTCATCACCTTATATATGTCGGACGTGGTTGTTACTGAGCTTCCAGAGCTTAAGTCATCGCTGACGTCTTAACATTTTCAAAATCCCCTGTGTCGTTTGAAATCTTTTTTGTAAGACATAATGTTTGCTGTTTTACTGAGCAATTCTTATTAAAGACTCTCTTATTCAAGTGATAGGTTCCCCATTCAGATATGCCGTGTTTCTTAAAAAAACATGTCTTTCTTCTTCTCCATTAAGTGCGGCTTTCACTGGGAATAAGAAAAAAGTTGGATTTTAATGCTTGTGTTTATTCTACTTAAGTTTGGAAATCTTGCAGGGAGAGGTATATTAAATCATTAGGAGTTTTTTTTTTCTTTTTAAATAGAATCAATAAATGCCTTGTAATGGACTCTTTCGGAATACTTTCTGGACAAATCGTGTATATCTCTACAATACTACTACTACTACTACTAAAACTTATAATAATCTTTTTTATTCTGTATTTAAAATTTATCTCTTACAGCTTCATGTGTACAACTAAAACTTTTATCTCGGCTTGCTTGACTAACCAAAACACAGTTTTTTGAAAGAAAAAATCTTACACCTTGAAAATGCTTTTCTACAGTACTTTCTTCTTTAACAGTTGTTTACTTAATTTTGCGAGAGGAGGAGAAATTATGTTGAGAAATAAGTAATAAATGCAATTTTTAAAAACAATAATTGAAAGCTAAAGCAAATGAGCTATGCAAAACGTAACTGCGTATTAGTTATGATTAATAATCTTTTGCATGCATACACCTATCTTTTAGAAATGTATTAGTGTTCTGTGAAGAAGAAAATAGTTAAAACCAACGTTTTATCAATTTAAAAAGTAACAATTTATGAATAATTATGAATAATAACAATTCATACGTTTACTGACAGTGTCTTCTTAACTTAAAAAAAAATCAAATGAATTTAAAATAATTAATTCCGAAAGTGAAAACGTAAAAAGTTTTAAAAACATTTCAATGGTGTTTTTCAATTTCCTGCTTGAAACAGATACGGATGACTCTAAAAGTAGAACACTGTAAAATTCTTGTTCGGAAAAAAATAGTGCAATTTGTCGAAGGAAATCAAGTGTAGAAATTCTTGGACCACTAGACAAGCACTGAGAAAAGGAAATTTATCAAAAGGATCAAATAAATCTTTCGTTTTTCATGCGCTGTATTACTCGAGAATTGTTTCCAAATTCAAACAACCATAAATGTTAAGCTAGATATTTGAACTTTCAAAGATTTTTTTAAATCCTATGTATTGTCAAATAAGAAGAAGAATTCATGATTAAACAAAAATGTAAATGTTTTGTTCTAAGTTTAACTGCACTAAATGTAGTGCTATATTAAATTTAAAATACCTTAAATTTAATATAACCCCGCATTGACCTGATCATTTCGCTTTCATTTGATAGCAAATTTTGTACGTTAATATTTTTATTTCATTTGTAAAATTTCTTTTAATACCGACAAATTTTTCTTTTTATGCTAATTTTTATTTTTAAGAATTTATATTCGTCTATAGCATGTTTTCCTAATAATGTTTGCACCGGCTTAAGGAAAAAAAACATACAAAAGTTACATTTTAATTTTATTGGAGTTATTGCTTTCTAGTGTTCTTATTTCTGACTTTTTACGTAACAACATGTATACAATTTGATGTTTTCAAATCCATTTTTTTTAATCAAGTTAGACAAGATTTAAAAGTACTAAGTCGAAATTTTTTCATATTTAAAAATTAATTTACAGTTGGATAGACTAACTGACTGACATTTTTAAAGCAAAACCGTAAGTACTTAACATCCAACACAGATATACACTATGAAAAATGTACTTTCTCACGGTTTATTGTTTTTAAAGTTGAATTTAATGGTGTAAGTTTTCTCACAAATCCATTTCCGATCACACTTAATTGTTTTTCAAAAATATCGTAACTGTCTGACAATAATAAAAGTAGCGCACGTCAAAGCAATTATGATGAGTTTGACTTTTTTCTGTTATTATGACTTTTTAACTGTTTGAAATGTACTTTTAGAATTGAGTTGTACCATCAAACTCATCTTAATAAATACAAAAAGGATGAGGAATAAATATGTAATTGTTCTGTTGAATGTTGCAAATCTGTTTTTCTTTTATGCCTTGAAAATGCCAACCAGTTTTCCTAGGAATTGCCCAATTTTTTTCGTGTTTTTTTTTCTTTTTTTTTTTAAACTATCCAGCTTAAAACGTCTGTGTCTTGTTCTCTTTTTAAATTTTACGTTTCAAGTAATGTTTTTTTATTTTTTTACTATTAACAAATTAAGTAATATTTCTTTAAACCCTTATACAAGACATAATAAATATATCTCTTTTTCGCGCGCCTGTGTAAATAAATGTTAGAATAAAAATATGTATGAAAAACTTCTGAGCGATAACCTAACATTTTTGATTGTGACTTATGCGGCTAAAAATACATCTGTAAAAATCAAATTTCAAGAGAATGCAAAAAAAGGTATATCCCTAAATATATGAAACTGCTTACTTTATTTTATGATATATAACGACTCATATTTTGTTTTACAATATTTAAAGATACGAACAAACTGTATTACTCTCAAGTCCCTTTATTTTAAACGAACCCAGTGCAGCTGAATTAGTTTGCCTCATGTGGTAAAATAAAAATAAAAATAAAATGTTAGGGCTTTGCGAAAAAGGTACTGTCTTGCTGAAAAATTTATTAAACTGATTAAACATTCACAATTCTGGCGTAAGCACTTCTTAAGAGCTCTATCTTCTCTAATTTTTCTCTTTTATAGCCTGATAATCCTCGTAAAAGGCTCTTAATACCGAGTTAATTAAAAGAGATTTGGGGCTTCCATTTTATCTCATATTACACTATTCATCTCATACAAAAGTGCGTCAAACAGAATAACAAGAAACTTCTTTCAAGCAATTCTTTAGATTTAGTTTAGGAGTAAAAAGACAGCAAGGATTTTGAAGTAGTTTAAGGATAAAAAATGTTTCATCCGTCGTGTTTTTGTTAGGTTTAGTTTAGCTGAATGCTTACTTTTGACATTCATAAAACAAAGTAAGTTTTATTCTGAAATATGTCCTTGTGCGCATAGTATTTTAATTTGACCTTTTATGCAGCACCAAAAGCTAGCTGATTTCAGCAAAATAAATTAGCTTTGAAAAACAAGCATTTTTTTAAAATTATTATTTTACATCGGTTACTGTTTACATTTTTAATTTGAATAAATTACCATTAACGGAGTAAAAATGTGCTTTTAGCAATTAAAGTGACCGGCACGTGTTGCAAATTTAAAATAAGTCACATTTTTTTCGTAAAAACATATGTAAAACCTTTAAGAAAATATTTTGTATATTGCTGTAAAGAGCTTTGGATATCTTCTAAAGTTCTTTTCATTTTTATTATCATTTATGTGTCACAAGTGTGTAAACCATGATGCACTTGACCTTTTCAAAACCACAGCTTGACTCATTAAATAAATTATAGCAAAATACCTTTTGTATATAGTGTGCTTATATGGTATTGACGCATACATTCATAATTATGATTTCTTTTAAGATTTCGAGTCACGGATGCAGCATCCTAGCTCAGTAGGTGAGAGCTCAATCAGAAAAAAAGCAGTGATGTATCTGCAGAAAAGTATAATTACAATTGGCTAATCATCTAAAAATATCTTAAAAGCTATTTTTCAGAAACACCTTTGGTACATGAAGCTCTGGTACATGAATCCGTATAAGTAGTCAACAGGAATATTTTATGTTTTGGCTTTTCTTGATTAGGGAATTTTGTTTCACTTTCCTAAATTAAAATTCATGCGAAACAAGCCTCTGCATGTTTTAGCAAAATAAACACCATGTTGAAGGGAATAATTTTTTTTTTCCTTTTAATCCTTCACTGCACGGTGTGCCAGATCTGGCACAAACCAAATAAACCCTCATATATTCCTATGATTTTTAAATGCAGCTAAACTAAGCTTTGTGCCCCTTCTGGAACATTGCTATAACAGTTTAGTGTGATTTTTATGCACTAGTTAGTTGCACTAGTCTAGGTATTACAGTTCTTGCTTTTGAAAGAAAGAGTGTCTGCATTTCCGTTAGAAGTGTGCTTAGTCATTATTTCCTTTGTTCTAAAAATGTTTAAATACACTTAGTGGAAAGTTTGTTTATACCACTTATGGCACAAAACACATTGTAGATTATTACACTTATCGGTATACAAAGCATATGCTATGTGCTTTGTGCCATATATAGAACAAACAATTAAAACATCATTTTTGGTGCGCATTTTTAAGATTAATTTTTTTCTTCATTTTTCCTGAACTCAGGGCTATTTAAAAGGTAACAAATGATTTTTTTCATGAAAATGTAAAAAATCGTGCAGTAAAGGGTTAAAAAGTATAGCCAGGTTACCAGCTGAACTAAAACGAACAAGTGTGCCCAAAAAAAAAAAAAAAAAACATAAGTAAAAAACGTAGGGAATTCCAAACTCTTTTGTTATCACGTTGGATTTTTTTCACATTATTTAGCTCTTAAATAATATTTTTTAAATTACATTTTAATTTGTCAACATTATTATGGTGCTGAGTGATACCATTTTTGTTTTGAAGTCTATGCGTTGCTGAGCCATTCCGTGCATCATCGCTGACACGTCATGAATGAATAACTTCTGGTAATTAATTACGGGGTGGTCAAATTGATATTGTTACTAGGGCAAGCGATCTTTAGTAAGTGAGAATTTACCACGTTGCAGACTTTAAGGCAGACAAGTACTACTGTTATACGTGTGCGTATTTGTTATGTCAATGATTCAAATCGCATAATATTGAGTTTTAATGACTTGAATCTTTCTGACACCGTGGAAACAATTTAAGATTTCGTGATGCTAAGCTTCATGTTACAGTTTTGTCTAGGTGGAGCTTAGGCCCAAAGTCAAACCTGGGAGCGCCTGATCTAAAGAAGATCGCTAGCGATTTACTTCGTTACATCACGTGCCCGATAGAAAGCGGGTACTGTGTGCGAGGGCTTAATTCGTTATAGTTATATTATTTACTTTGACTCCACAGTAATCGCAGATGAGTCACATTTTCAAGGCTATGCGTTAGACTCCACATCATAAACAATTTGCTAAGTTAACATCAGCATCGTTTTTCAAGGTAGCAAAAATGTTTCATTAGTCACAGTGCCGTTTTTGTTGGAAAAATACCTTAACATAATAAATTTCAAACCCACAAATTCAATCTTAAATTAGTCTTTATGATTTAGGTTTCAAATACAAAAAGTTGGAAAAATCAGCTGAGAATGGAATGACACTACTCTCTCTAATGCGTAAAAGAAAGACAGGCGGAATTTTTTATTCGCATATTTTAAAGGTAAAATATGTATATGACAGACCCAGAAAAGGTACTGAGTTTATAATTTTACAAAGGTAGAGGAGGGGGGGGATACACTTAAATATGATTGAATGTAGGGAATTGTTTAAATTATTCATCATTTAATTTATGTATTTATTTTTTTGTGACTTTAAAGAAAGAATTATAGTCTTAACGATTATTTATCTAAACACTTTTTTAATGACCTATCAAAAACTGGTACAAAAAAGTGATACTTCACTTTTTTAAATAAATGTACTCTCGGTAAATAAATAAATACATAAAGCAATACGTTTCATTTGAATAGTTGATCAATATTTTTAATCATTTGAATTATCATACCTAATTGTTCAATAATTCAGTAGGTATTAATTTTATATTAAAGAGATCCAGAACTTGCGTGAATGTGTTCCATTTTGTTTTTGAAATTAGGTTTTTAATTAAAAAAGGCGTACTTTAAATAACTTAAAGCCTAAACCAATTCAACGAAAGTATTTTTTGCAGTTGCAAAATTTATTATTATGTACGGAAAAGTAAGATAATTTATGTTCAACCATGTTCTATACTTTTAGGATTTTCCCCCTCATTTAATGCGTTTCTAATATCGTAAAACTATCAATACTTTTCAGCAATGTAAAGCAAAATAGTTAAGAAACTACTTGGTTTATTTTAAATCCTTGTTTTTACTAGTCAATGCTTTCAACTACACTCCTAGTCATAAAAAAAGTAAATGTTTGGTTGAGAAAGCTTAGGAAACCGTCTATGAAAGTAAAGTACATCCATAAAGAAGTCAATAGAGCATCTCGGAAAATCTTTCGGCTTTAACAGTAAATGTACACAAGTTTGTAAGAAAATCTACAAAACTCCTACTGAAGATGCAAGGAAATACTATATTTTGACATTCAAGTCTTTTCATAGCATTTATGCCATTTTAGCAAAATATTAAGAACAATAGATTTCACGATAAAACAAATTTTGGAGACAGAAAAGCGCAATCAAGCGATAGTTTAAAATTCTTCTTTACCAAGCATGGGACATTGAGCAAGTACCAAAGACATCAACGCCTCAACATTGGAATATACAATTCTATAACCCACTTTCTTTTTAAAGGACATTGTTTTATTTACGATGTTTACTTAAGGATTAAAAAATAAAGAAAGAAAATTTGAAGTAGATACTGCACTAAAGAATTATACTTTTTCTACAGGTAGAAGACAGGCTAAATAAATAAATTATATATATATATATATATATATATATATATATATATATATATATATATATATATATATATATATATATAAAATTATCTTGGACATAATTAATAAATAAAAGTTCAGTATTGTTTTCTAAATCAATGCCTTAAATATTTTTTAACGATTACATTCTTTAAAAATAACGTGGTTAACTGACAATAATGAAAGGGGTATGTGGTTCACCCCCCACCCTCCCATTTATTTAAATTTAAAGTGAGCAGATCTAAAAAGGGGATTGTGGTTCTTACTGGATAAAATATGTAACATTTTTGTATGAAATATATATTTGTAAATACATCCAATAACGAGCTATCTACTTATATTTAACTATGTATGACAGATGATTATAAATCAAAATACAAATTAAGAGCACATATAAAACTCTTTCAAAGTCTTTAGGCATATATTTAGTCTTTTATATGTAAATTAGTGTTAAATGAAATTAATAGAGCCTATTTAGATTAGTTTTGGATAGATCGAAATAAAAATAGTTGCAAAGAAAAAACATAAATGGAAACACTTAATGTCAGCGTCTACTTGAAGTTGGCTGAGATAGAAGCAAGCATTATCCCTCTATCCTCAATTTATAATTCTAACATCATCCGCATCAAACTAATAAAAATGTAGCTGATTCTATTCTTTCTAGCAAGTGTACCAGTTAATTTCCATTTGCGCTTCATAATACTTTAAAGTTTTCTTTGATGCAAAATACATAAAAGCAGGGACGTCGTTTCAAGTTTTTTCAGGGGGGGGGGCAAAGGGTAAAAACACAATACAATTTCACCAGAAAAGAACAAAAACCACGCCCACTTTTATGTAAATACATTGATTTCTCAAAGTCAGGGGGGGGGGCAATGAACCCCCTGATCCCCCCCCCTAAATGACGAGCCTGCACAAAAGCATAGTTAGCAGGTTTTGCAGTTTTTGTATCAGAACTATCAGGGTTTTGTATTCATTTTTAGCTTTTTTGTTAACGCGGTACAAAAAGTCTGAAATAAGTGGATTTACCGTCATACAAAAATATATCAAGTAAGCTGAGTTACGATTTAAACGCTCAAAGAAAATTTCTATTCAAAGCTTTAAACTGGAACCTCTCCTGCCTGTATTATACTATTAAATCGCCAGTTTTTTTTTTTTTTTTTTTGAAGTGTGTGTAATGCTATGTAGAAGAATGAGAAACTTAAGTCTGCGTTACTTCTGAAAGAAAAACTCAGAGAAAAATACAATGGTAAAAATTTGCTAACTTTGATTAGCAAAACAGTGTAATGAAAATTATGTATCATGTTTTACCAATAAAAACAAGGTCTGCCTGAACAAAAAATACAAAAGCTAATTTTTGTATTTTTACTGCATTTAAATGAAATAACGATATCTTTTTCGGATTTTTTTATTGCATTGAAGTGATTAGAAGCAAAATAGTGTAAATGACAAAACTAAAATTTGGAAAGCAATAGCACAAACAAGTTTTCATTTGTTATGTGGAAAAAAAGTAATAACATTACTCGAGCTTGCTAATATACAATATGATGGGTGAAAACTTTGAATGAAAGCCTACCTACGGTTTGAACTTAGGAAGCGTTTTACTCAAAACATAAGACAACCTACTTACACCATTTTGCTTCTTACCTTAACAATTGTATTTTTACGAGACTAATCACAATAAAACTGTAATTTAAAGCCATTTTAAATGATATCGTGCCTTAAAATGTCTGCGGTAAGAAGGATATTAGTTTGCATTTTATGACTCTAGTTAGCTTGTTACAACAAAAGTATCTGGGAAACTTGTTCTTTATACTATACTTTCTTCACTTTTTATTCGAAAACTATTGCAACATTTGTATTATTAAAATTGTAAATTACTTTAATGTTTAATCGAAAGAGATCTGGAGTGAAAATTTAATACAATTTAAAAAATAAAGCAAAAATGAATTTAATTTTTGTTTCGCCTTATTGCATTGCGAACATTACACTCAATTAGTTTTTAACGTTTAAATATTTTATTACATAACGAGGTTTTCTTCCCCTTTAGTAAAAATAAAAATGCTATGTTAGTCAACTTAACTTTAAAATTGTTTTGAATAATAAAAAAAGTAATCATCTTTCTTATTGGAGAAAAGCATATCCAAATAAATGCAGTTTTTAATTATGGGTCGGTAATTTTTTCTAGGAGTTGGCATTTCCACCACGGCTGCGGAGTCGATGATTTAGAGTAGGAGTCGAGAACATTAAAACGCTTTGGAGTCCCTTGTTGGCTATTTTTTCACTAATTCTGCAGTTGTGGTAAAAATACTTGTGTATTGAATTTATTTTATTTTGATTTAGTTACATTTAAGACTAACATTAATATTAGATGCATACGGATTCATTTGTCTATCTACTTATCCTGTCACGTGCTGTTTTTAATCCAAGTTGAAGTTTCATAGGATAAAGGGACAAATTGTCAGCGCGAGCCTTTTTTCTTAATTCCTTCATCCTTATGAAATATACTTTTTCTTGGCCTTTTTTATCAATACGCGTGTCTGAATCTCCATAAAGTAAATCACAATTCCGCTGCATTTTCACCGATTTAAATGACGAAAAATTAGCGAACTGGACCCGTTTTAAAATTTCAACTTTCAAACCTTCTCATGATCTTTAGACGAGAACTACAGAGGCTTAGAGATTTTTATTATTCATTAAAGAATCTCTGCATTTTATAGCTGAAGTTAAAAAAATGCGTCTTCCTTCTTCAATCACGTCTCAAGATATATTTACATAAAATATAAGGTGTGCATACACTTTTGCAATAGCAAAAAAGAAAAAAAATGTCTTTTGCAATTTCCGATTTTTAATTCGGTTATATTTTTTCCAAAATTCCAGACACATATTTCTGATCTTACTGTCTCCCTGCAGGAACAAATTTGAAAGAATTTAGCTAAATAGTTTTTTTTAATTTAAATATTTTCAACGTGCTTTATCTTTTGCGACGCATTGCACTTATTCCTTGACATTCTGCTGCTTGACTCAAGTTTACCAAGCAAAGAATTTCTGTTTCACTCATTTTCTTCCGCCAACAGTTCAATTGAAACGTGTTATATGTTTGTGTACATCAATCCATTGAAATAATTAGCGCCAGAAGCAATCAGTGGTATTCTTGAGCAACAGCTTATTCAGCGAGCTACTTGTTTGTTGTCAGACACAACATCATACTGTGTATAATTATTCTACAAATCAAACAATTTTTTTTACCCAAAAAAAAGTACTTTTTTAAATTTCAGATGCTTTGATTTAAAACACCAGTCTACATACACACACACAAAAACATAAGAAATAAAAAAAATGCTTTTGAAGGTTTTCAATAAATACGTTGCAAAAATTACTTGCATTTTCTTTACCTTCAGTAAACATATGTGTGTTTATATTAATTTAAAACTATTTGTTTATTGAGAAAAATAAGCGAAAAAACTATTATGAATAGCAATTGTTTTTTTTTAATGTAAGGTGGTGTTTTTAACGAGTGTTTACATTAGAATTTAAATTTATTCAGAAGTATTTTTGTTGCCACTGGCTCTCTTTTAAAAATAACTTTAAACATTCTGAAAAATGTATATGCTTTGGTGCAAATGCCAAATAGAAAAAAAAATTCAAATCATAGTCTTGTTGTTTGGTTTGATAATAAACGGAATAACACTTAGTAAGTATATTTTTTCTCAAAACAAGTACACGCACGACATTATAACCAGATCTTTTCGCGGAAACTCCAAAAATAAAACAGAAATAAATTTTAACATTATTTTGTTCACTCAATTTAACTTTTGTTCATACGCTACTTAGATACATGGGCAATATGTGATCTTTTTTAATCTGGATACCTGCATAGTATTTAACCTTCTCTGTTATCACAGAAGTTTAATTTTTAAAAATATTAAGTATAGGAATAAATTCTTTAAAATATTTTGAGTCATTTCCGAAAAAGCATTTAGTCTCTCTCTATTTTTTTTTTTTTTTTATAAGAACTGAAATTTTGGGAAATTATTTTAAAAGCTAAAATATAAAAAATGTAAAGCCTGACTTGATATATAAATAGGTATAGGTTTTGCATTTCTGCTTTTAGAAAATAAAGGACAATTTTGAGAAACATCCACTTTTGCTCGAGCTCTTGACTTTTTTGCTCCTGTTTAAGCGTATGTAAAGAATTCACTTAGAAAAAAAGTTTATGTTGTTACATTTATATTGTTATATTTATGAATTAAGCTAATTGATAATGCTGCATATGCTTTATTAGTGTGGTTCACAATGGGCGTTACTCGAAATTCTATAATGAGTACCCTGGTAACTAGAAAAATAGCCAAAGCAGTAGGGATGCACCAATTAATCGGCCATAATAGGCCACCTGACCGATTATTAATAATCGGCAAAATTATACCGATTTATCGGCGGGGAAAATATTTTTTAAATATTACATTTTAAAGTATATCTTCACCAAGAAATTTTGATGAATAATATTATCAACCGAAAATAAATTTAATTATCTGAAATTTTTACTAAAACATGTAGTATGAGGATTAAGAGTATAGGGTAAAAACAAAACGAATAATGTTCATATAATGCTTAAAACTGGATGGAATATCAAAAGATTACCCTCACAGCTTACATTCATATAGTACTATTAGAAATAATTGTATTCCTGAACTTTTAAATTGGAATACGAAAACAGAAGCATTTCATTTTATTTATAATCAGTCAAATTTTCGCAATCAACAAGCAGAAAAATATGTGTTGAATAAAATTTCTTTAAGTATGCCTTAAGCATGAAACTGTGAAGAACAAATTTATAAACTAGAGATAAATAATTTCCAGCAAACATAAGTATAACATGTAGTACGAAAATGTACTGAGTAAAAATAAAGAAATAATAATTCAAAGAATGAATTATAAAAAAATAATCCTCACATTTGATATGCATTTTTAATAATTTAAATTTCCTCTTTTAAATAAATGTACACCTATTAACAACGGTGCAACATGTTTCATGAGTCGATACTTTTCTCTTTGGCGTAATGCTTTTATGTAACCTCTCAGTTTTGCAAAGAGTAAAAGTTTTGAATTAAATGCTTACTAATATAATAGGAAAATAAAGTTTAAATTAAAAGCACCCCTAAATTAGATCGCCAACGTTTTTTCTATTTTAATTTCATGTCAAAATTTGCAGTATTGAAAATGATCCTTTATGAGCATTAATCGGCTGGGCCGATTAATCGGCCGATTATCAAAAGCCGATTAATCGGTAATCGGTAATCGGTCAATTTGCTTATCGGTGCATCCCTACAAAGCAGTATTAATAATGCTAGCATTTTTGAGGCAAAAATATAAGTTTTACTATGGAATTCTACATTAAAACGAGAGTATTACAGTATCATGTTAATGAACTTATAAATTGGTATTATAAAAAAGCTACTAAAATAGTAGACCAAAAAAGAAATGGATGAACTGTGCGGATTCTGATATTTCTTTCTGGTTCATAGCAAAGAGAACAGCGGGAATTGATCTCATGAAGAAGGCCGAGGCTCACAACGAGCTGCCAAGCTAACGATATGATAATGAATTAAAAAGCTCACACAAAACTAGAAGACAGTTCTGTGAAGTACATTTTATTGCTTGTGAATTGTAGCTTTTGCTGAAAAATGCACGATTATTGATAAACAAAAACTTAAGTATTTTTTTACTTGTATAGAACAAAATTTAATTACAGTATACAACATCAGTTCTGTGGATGAGCCTCTTCTCAGTCTCGACTTGTTACTTCTTCCTAGAGCCCCATATATTCCTAACAAGTCCTTCGATATTTTTTTAACAGTAGGATTGGCTTTTCCACAGAAGTAGTTAATGTTCTTTATAATATGTTCTTTATTGTATGTGATTCTTTAAAATTATCTCAAATAAAAATCGATTAGGTCGCATTGAAGATTGAGGAACATTTAGAATTTTCATTTATGTTGGTACATTCAATTGAACCCGCTTAATATTACAACCAATTTACCACGAAAATGTATTCTTATAAGCGGGGTATTCCATGATCCAGGAATCGTAAAGGCTTAATAGAAAAGTTTGGCGCATTGAAAATGTATAACATTAGTTTATTATTTTTTTACATACAAGTCGGGTATTATTTTTACCGATATTAGAATATGCGGGCTAGACTGTAAGTTGCTCTGTTTTATTCTAAGAACTATATAGTGCCCATAGCATAAATTTTCTGAGCAATATTAAGCGAGAACAAGATTAAGACTTCGTGCTTTCTGATAAATGGCAGACAGTTCTTTCTTAGCTCCTTTTATGTAAATGTCCATCCTGCTGCACTGAAAAAAATAAAATATGGTTTTTACAGTCTAATACTTGAAGCAGAGGTTCCAGTTTAAAACTGTAAAATACACGGTAATAAACTATAAAAATAGCAATTTTACAGTTTATTACCATAAAACCAGCTGTAGTATACTGTGAAAACATTTTATTTGTTGCCGTGTGAGCAAAGGTGTGTTCATATCACCAAACTTGCAATTCGCTTCTCATACAAGTTGATTCAATTAAATTTACTAAGTTCGTCTGCTGTTTCTGAATCAGAAACAATTGCTTCATTAGCTTCAGTGTAGCAATGTGGACATGGAAGTGCCTGAATGTCAACCTTTTGATAAGTTTGTTCATTGATTATTATTAATTGCATTCTTACCATTTCAAGAAAAATATAAAGTTGTTGTGTCCTAATAACTCATTCCGCTTTTTACAACAATTTTCCGACTTCCTTTTCGTCTATCACTGTAATTTACTTGCAGTTTCAAACAAAAATTCTTGCATCAGAATATATATTCCACATAACTATAATCCACATAAAAAACTGGAAAAGCTAAAAAAAAAAAAAAAAGACGTAAAAAAACCAGCTGCATTGGTTTAAAATTGGCTGATTTTTTGTGTCCAAGCCTTACTTGTGTAAAAAAATATTTCCGAATTTAACAAGGCTGAAAAGCAAGTAAATTATCAATATTAATACTAGTTAATTTGAAGCTGTAGTTGACCAAGTAAAAACCAAAAGCTGATGAGCTTAAAATAAATCAAATCCCAACGTTTCCATACGTTATTTCGTGCATGTACCAATGTAACATTCAATTCATTTTTTAAAGTGTATTTTGCTAAAGCTGAGAATAGTTGATGATACAATGAAATGGGTACGTGACGGAAAGTGAAATCCACTATGTTTAGTACAGGCGAAAATAATACGTAAGAACATTGCTTCCTCAATGTGCAGTGCATATTATAAAAACTGACCAAACAGTCTTAATTTTACTTGAAATATGAATGCTATTATGCTTCTCTAAATTACCAACAGTTCTTTTACTTGTTTATATTCACTAACAGACACAGAATTTAAATACTTCTTCACCTTATTATTTTATTTTTGAGCATATTAAACCATCTAAATTTATAATTGAAGCTTGAAATTCATAACATGCATGACTTCAGTGAATTTCTCTAATCCAAATAAGGATGTATTCACATTAAATGAAACAGAATTTTAAACATGTAAATTCAAAGCAGTGAGTCACCGCCCATAAGCAAGGACTAAGAAAGGAACATGCAATACAATATTCTAATTTCACATTAGCTACCAGTTTTTTTGGCTTTCTTTGCTCTATAAGAGGATTTTTGCCTCTAATTCGATTACTTTTTTATTTTATGCTGATTAGTGCATAATAAGCACAAAACTGCAGTCCATGGATCAAAATAACTGAGTTGGCGGTGTTTTACATGAAGATTCAGTTTTATTTTTTACCTTATCTACATTGATTTATTATACAATTGATATTGTACTTAAGATTAAAAAAAACTGATGTTCTTAGTTTAAAAATACTCTTTAGTATCTTTAAAGGTATTTCTTGCCCATTATTTTTTTTCATATTTAAAATAACAGTAATAATAGTAATAATAATACTATTTTTTTAACTGTGCGTGTAACAGTAAATATGTTTAAAAATTAAAGAAAAAAAACGAATAAAAGAAAACACAAGAAAAATCCAATTATATGAAAGCAATTACGAAGCAAAAACGTATTTCGGTTCTTCGATTGTTTTTATTCCCCTTACTTTCTACGGATTCTATTACGAAAACACATTTTAAACGTGTGAGCCAAATGTATCGAACGCTCATGTGTAATCTTCTTTTTCGACTGGAAGAAATAAGAAAAATATCACAAAACAAAAAAGAACTAATAGAAATATGTCATGTAGTCGGTTTTTCAACTTCAAATTTTAAAATAATGAGAACTTTAGACAGTTTTTCCTTTAAGAAAGTAATAGTTTTCAGCACTTCAAAATGCCCATTTTTTGAAATTATTATCCTTAAAACCTGAAGAAGTATTCTAGAAAATAAAACGGGTCAAAATGTTGTTTAAATAGTGTATTATGATTTTTTAGACACTTTATAAGTAAAACTTTGTTTTCCTTAATTAAAAGGATATATTGATGATGATAATAATAAATTTTGGTAATGGTAGAAGAAAAAATCGAGTAACTTTTACTCTATTTTTTTAAATATATATTGATCAAAAGTTGTACATTAATATACGTACTATGTTAAAAATTTAATGGGTACTAGCACTAGTTAACTTTTTCGATTATGAGTTTCATTTCAAACTAATGTTGACATGACTAGATAAATTTTAAAATGTACAACTAAGATATATCTAAGAAAAATCTACTTTACGAAATATTTACTTATAGAAGAGACTGATAACTGAGAAACATACACTAAAAAATACAGAAGAGACAATAAATGTGTGAGATGCGAGCTTATTTTTTAAATAACTTGTAGGTCTAATAACTCAAAAGGTTCTTCTCTTTTTTATCTAATGATGCATGACAAAAAAATTTATTTATTTGTTTTTGTTGCGAAAGGCGTTTGCAATCTAGGACATATATATCTAAAAAAAAACTTTTAATACAGACTATACTTTTTCATGAAAAAGATAGGTGTAAATGAAGAATTGTGCCAGTTCGCGAAGCCAATAATGTGTTGGGTTTTAGTAAGAGCAAATTAATGCCAATTAAACGTGAACGCTAATCCAAATAGTTACATTTTTTTATTACAGATAAAATCCACAAAAAAAAAAAAAAAAAAGGCATAGTGACACAACTTCTTTAAATATGTTTGTTTACTGTCTATCTATCTTGTCCGTGAAAAGAGTGTAGATGAACTTTTTTACATATTTAATCTTTTGTTGTACTACCGTCGGGAATGCTAGCGGTGGATATATTTATGTTTTATAGCTTAACTATCTTACAAGAAAACTGCAGGCTTTAAGAACTTTACGTTTTGTAAACTTAACTTGCGTCAGCTAAAAATGCATCAAAATATGTATGCTCATTCAACATTGAAATACTTAGGATTTTAATGACAAAGAAAAAAAAAAAAACTACCCATAATAAGATTTATACATGATATGAATTAGTGTAAATTGGCTCTTATTTTATTTCACACTTAGCACCGAAGACCTTTCCCCTCAAATGAAATGTAGCTCAAATTAGTTCTTTGAGATCAATTCTCACTTGCCCAAGAGTTGTGCTGGTGTAAGCTGACCCCTCTAAACCTCTAATATCCTCTAATGGCCTTCGCGAAGAGTTAAACCGAATGGAAAGTAATTAATTCAGAAAAGTTTGTATTTCTGAAAAAGACAATTATAAGACGGTTTACCAGAAGAATAAAACGAGGTCATTTTGAATCAATGTTTGAATTTAAAGATCTAACTAAATTACTTCAAAATACAAAAATCTTTGGTTTGTGTATTAAATTAAAAGTATTTTTGTCAAGGAATTACAATACAATCATGAATTCTGTGACTAATAAATAAAAAACAAAAAAGAGTCAATATAAGTATCTGGTGATAAGGTCACATTAAGGCTCATTAACTGCATGTTTGCCTTACACTGAGTTCTCAGTTCTTAATTAAGACTCAGTCTGATATTGGGTGTCATTCCTGGTGGGGAGGGGGGTGTTATTGATAAGTTGACATCTGATCTGAAGAGGGTTTCATTTGCTTAAATACAAATGAGGAATGCTGGTTTACGCTGTGGTTACGATTTTTGACGTTCTGTGAATCTATTATTACTTTCTCATTCAACACAAACATAAATGGACTTAATATTGCTGTTGTTTTTTTTTCTGTGTGTGTCCGTATTTCTCTAAAATAGTTGAATTTAGCTAGCATGAGTATTCTGACACACTAAACTGTATTAACACATTTTTGAAGACAATTGTAGCGCTAAATTTTACTTACAGAGAAACATTGCAGTGCAGAAAAAAATCAGATCAATTTCGGCATGAATAATGAATGCAGCCTTTTAAGGATACTGAAAAACTATTTAAAGAAAAATGATATTTTTTTTTCTGTAAATGTAACCACACTGTATGTGGCTAAAACAATTAGCTTAAAAAATTACAATTGCAATCGAAAAGTTTTTTTTTGCTGATTTAAATATTCTTCATTCGCAGCAAAAGCTATTCAGACTTAATAATATGGAACAACATATTTATTGGGACTGGAACTCCAAAAAATGCAAGCTGTTTGGTAATGTCTTTTAAAGGAGGGGTGAGGGGTTACATAGTTTTTTGTATAGCAACAAACACTTTTTATTCACGCTACAGTTATTTACTTACTACTGTTGTTAAATTTTTGATAAGCATTGCTGAAATTTCTTTTGTTTATTGCCTGATGCTGCTCGTCACACTCCTGGTATGTGAAAATTCGGCCGAGTTTTCGGGGGGTCGGTATCACAGTTAAAATGCGTTTCCTTTAATGTGCTCTTAATAAGTTCCTTAACCTCTTCCCGGCTTAACCCGAGCTGGACTCGGGCAAAGCGAAATGTTCCATTCTGGCTCATCCCGAGTGTAGCTCGGGCACTGTGAAAATTAACACTGCACAACCAGTCTTTCCCGAATTATTTCACATGTCCCTTTTATAGTTTCGGATGCTATTATTTACTATTGTTGCTACTGGATAACATAACTATACAGTGTTTTGAGCTGTAGATTTAAGATAAGAGTAGGCCAACTCCAAAGTATAATGATTTCTGCCATACAGAAAGCCAATTTTACAAGTAAATACTCATTTATTACTAATTTATTTAAATAGATATTTTTACATTTATTTTTAGGAAATGTTGCATGCGAATGATGCTATTATGTTTAAAAAGATATGTACTCGTATGTATGAAAATAAGCATAAAAAATTGACATTTTTTGATCCGTAATCCCGAAATTACTCATTTATTTAAATAGATATTTTTACATTTATTTTTAGGAAATGTTGCATGCGAATGATGCTATTATGTTTAAAAAGATATGTATGTATGAAAATTAAGCATAAAAAAAATTGACATTTTTTGATCCGCTATCCCGAAATAAAATGAGCCTGGAAGCGGTTAATAAGCAGAAAGTTATGTTTTTGAGTTATTTTTTTAAATCATGTTTTTATTTTTAAATAATTTGATTAGAAAATGATGGGTATTTGAGAATAACTCATACACTAATTTGAGCATATTGTGTGCATTTAATGCTGCTTTTTCTTCAAAATAGCACAGTATTTTGAGCAAATTTAAGAGAGAATTTATGTTATTTCAACTATGCGTTTTAAATGATATTAAGTGTTAGAAGTAAAAAGACTGAAAATTTTGATTTAGCTTATTGACATTTTTTAATTCAATACTTACTTTTTACTTTAAGAAAAATAAACAAACGTTTTGAATTCGCAGCTTAGGGTTAGCTTCATACTCATAACTCTCAAAGCTTTACTAAATTGTTAAGTAAGAAAGCAGTCCTCCACCAAGCAACACCTTGTAAAACGTTTTCCTCTCATACTAAAACTTCTGCAATCATTTTTTACATTTAATGATTTGTGCTTTTGATTAAGTGATCTGTCAAGCAGCAGTTATATAGGAAATATTTTAAAACTAAAGTACGGAAATAATTGAAAGTATGTAAAAACACACGTAAAATTCATAAATGGTTAAATGTTAAAACTGTTTCACAGTTTTAATAAAAAAGATAGGGACTTCATAAAAAGTGATGTCAATAGCTACTGAATAATGTACGTGTAAACATTGCGAATTTTAAGACTAGTCTCAGTTTTATGTCTCATCATTATGACTCTCAAATATTCAACAACAGATGTTTGAAGAACAACAAGAAAATGTCGTTGTTATTATTGTTTTTTGGGGGGAGGGGCGAGCAGAGCATTTGAAAAAATAAAAAAGCTCTGTCACTCTAAGCATTTCAACCGCTTAGCCCTTCTCGTTAAGGACCTCTTCCACGTAAACTAAATGCAATTAGAGCAAAATAATTGCACACGTTTTTCACTACTTTTTCTTAATTAAAGCCATTAAAGCAGCAAGAAGTTACAACTAGCTTTTCAAATTAGGAGCATGTTCAAGTAATGAGACATACAATCGGAGTAATGTCGGAAAAAAAAGAAAAGGAGAGAGAGAGAGGAAAAAAATCTGAAAATGTTCCCGAACGACAAAATCATTGCATTTCATTTGATGACTGAAAGTAGTTGTTTAACTTTAAAATGAAAATAACTCCGAAGATATTTGCTCTCATTTTTACATAGGTTTGTAATAATCGTTCTGGTTTACCCACTATATATTGTTATAAAATAAATTGTAAAAATCAACGAGAACTGTACTTTGAAATAATCTATATGTTACATATATACAATTTTAATCACCTTTTGAGCAATAAATAGCCGGTCATTTATTTACAGAGGACTCGCGCAACAACGGTATTTGACTCACGCGATATATTTACGTGCAAAATATTGATTTTTTGTTTTACAATAGAGTACAAAAACAGGTAACTAGAGTTTTTCTCAAAAGATTAACTTGTGAAACGTGAAAATTTTCTCTTTAAGACGATATCCATTATTTAGATATGTGTGTTTAATTTTTTGTGCTATAGCGCTTTGAAAAAAAAAGTATATATTTTTGTTTATTTATTTATGCTTTTTTTAAACACCAATTTTAACCTTTTTTTTTACTACGTTCACTTAAATTGAGTTTGACATTTGAAAAAAATATGCTTTTCAGGAGCTATGCAAAGCATATAATTGTAGCCTTGAAAATTCAAAAATTCCTTTCGTAGTGTGGTGCCTAGTATACACTTTTAAGTTAGTCATAATAACCTCTTTTGAATTTTAAGTTGTTCATCTAATAGTTTTTTTTTGAAAGCAAGGATGCAGTCTTTAGCTGATTTGACAGACGTAACCTTTTTCCGTCCAGTACCTTTCAGCGTAGTGCCGAAAAACCACATAAAGAATTCTGTGTTTAGTTCCATTTCGAAAACTTAAATAATGGTTGCTTATAAATATTCTCTGCGCAATTTCTTCTCTACTTATGATTGAAAATGTTAGAAAATGAATGATAAAAAAACGCTGCATTTTTTTTCTATCATTGTTTTGCTTAAAAATGTTAAAAATATACTTTGAAATTATAGATATTTTTCCAGAGAGCAAGCAAAATATTATTCTTCCTGAACTTTCAGTGGAAATACTCTTATTGAAAATCAATGACACAAAATTCTTCTGCCCCAGTATTGAACCAAATATTTTCCTGTGTGTGTCAATTGTCTATTTCGCTACCCCATTCAAAAATTCATTTTCTTTAAGTAGGTTCCTTTCATTTCGAAATGCGTTTCAACAAAATATCAATATAAATTTCTTGGTGTATTTTCCCGAGTTTACTCCCAAGAACTGATGTTATAAATGAACTAAAATAACCAAATTGGGCCTTTTGTTTTGAAAAATACAAGAATTTATTTTACGAAGGAAAAAATCAATGTTATCAAACGTCTATTGTGTTGTATTGCTAAAAAAAATATCCTTTTTTGAGAGGCCATTAGACTTTCTGTTGCGTATTTTGAAAAATAATTTAGTTTTTCCCATTTTATTTTGAGTTTGGATATAATAGTTCAGGTTCAAAGAAGAAAAATAGAATAAAAGTTTTTTATTCGTTACTGTGTAACACTACTTTCAATACACAGAAAAAGACATAAATATATCAGTCTTGGTAAAAGTTGGGACACATACGTCCCAGCCGTATTAGGCAATTAACTTAAAGCACACATATCGTCGTTGGAGCTGTTTTAACAAAATACCTGCGATCGAGCTATTTTAGTGGATTATTGAAATTGAAGAAAAAAAAAGTGATAAACTCTTTTAAAGAAATCGTTATCGTTTTTAGTAAGTTATATTTACATCAGTAAATACTATGATCTTGAAACTAATAACAAGTAATTTTTACTTTCATATTTTTATTTTTTATTTTTACCAATGACTGACACAGCCTAGGGTCGGAAATCCTGCATAACACAAAGGGAAGGAACAAAACCATTACAGAAAATCTTAATTATTTTTCACTTACGTCTGACTAATGCAAGACAAATTTTGAATCTGCAAAGTTAAGGTTAAAGCTTCTCTCAAATGCATAGAGACACGTCTCACCGACATTGATTGGAACCTTGCACTTTATCAAAGATACAAGGAGTCTCTCTATCCTGCTGTCACGAAGATTCTTCCTACCAAGTTTTCTGGTGTTGCAATAGATTTTTCATACACAAGTCCTTTTAAAATACCCCTAAGAAACTATTCCAAAGGAGATAGGTTTGGTGATCATAGTGGCTGGCCCTCGCCACTATGATCACCTTTGTTTCTGTACGAATTTTAAATCTTGTGTGACTGATCTACCGTGTTATTTGGTCAACGTTTTTTGAATTATGTTATATATATATATATATAGGGGTTGGACAAAAATATGGAAACACCTTAAAAAAGACACGTTTCCTTGTCTAATATGGTGTAGGAAACCCGTTGGCATTCAAAACAGCTTGCAGTCTTCTCGGAATGGATAAGTACAGTTCCTGTATGTCTGTCAAGGGAATATTGTACCATTTTTTATGTAAAACGGTGGCACAAAAGTTAGATAATATTCAGGTCTGGAGTATATATATATGTATATGTGTGTGTGTGTGTGTGTGTGTGTGTGTGTGTGTGTGTGTGTGTGTGTGTGTGTGTGTGTGAGTGTGTGTGTGTGTGTGTGTGGTGTGTGTGTGTGTGTGTGTGTGTGTGTGTGTGTGTGTGAGAGAGAGAGAGAGAGAGAGAGAGAGAGAAAAAGAAATTAGAACAAAAAAAATGCTGATTCGACAAAAACAGTGTTAGCTGGAATCAAAGATAATCACTATAATAATAAAGATCAAAAAGCTATTAAGACATGCTCGTGGCAAAAGTATACTTTTTTTAAAAAATTTATTACGTGTACAAAACAATGAGAATATTTTTCAAACATTGCACATTGCTACATTGTATGATTTATTTCTAATTTTTTACCTGGATTATACTATATTAAGTTAACTGTGGTACATTTATGTACAAGGTGTTTAAAAAAGAACTTTACTTTAGAAAAAAGTATGTACTTTTGAAAGAAGTTAAAGCTTGGCACCCAACATCCCTTCAAACTCAAGTTTATTACTGAACTTCTACTTATGTTGTAAAAAGAAATTAGAAGTTGGAATATTATAAGACATTTGTAAATATTAGTTATCACTTTAAAATGATGAAAACAAACATACTTGATAGTTAAATAAATGCACTGAAAAAAATACATGTCAGATTAATATTCAATGAAAATATTTTAACTTTAGTTATTGAAAGAAAATTTTAATTGAAAAACACAAAAGTATGACTAGATCATTCCACAGATATGTTTTTTTTTTCTATTTGCTTCGTGCGAGAAACGGATTGTGATGATACTGAAAAAAAAAAAAAAAAAACTTACTGATAAAAATATAAAAAGAAATAAAAAAGAAGTCAGAAAAAAAGTGCAATTTGTCGAAAAGGAAATCAACTGCAGGAATTCCTGGACGACTGCACAAGTTGCAAGACAGGAAATTTATCAAAAGTACCTAATAAATCTTTTCTTTCCGTGCTTTTTACTGCTCAGATTTACTATTACTACATTTTTTTAATCAAGAATTCCTAATTAAGTAAAATTCGAAATAACGAATAAAGCAAAACCACTTTATGAGTTAAATTGAAAATGTATATCTTACTAAAAAAGTATCCATAAAAATACCCATCATATGAACTAGTTAGAAATTCAAAAGGGGAGACAAGTGAAGTAAATTTTTTTATAGACATTAATTAGAAATGCGGTCATTATGCAGAAAAAAAATTAAAACTTTTTGCAAAGAAAGGTTTTTTCTTCCATAAAATATTGTATCTAACTATGTTTTTTTATGTTACAGATAAAATAAAGGAATAAATATTGAAAAATAGTATTCGTTTTGCTCAAGAACAGATTTGTTTCGTTTCATTCTCAAATGGATACTAATAAGAAATACAAAGTTTTTCTGTATACCAAAATTAACTTAAAACCAATTCACATAAATTTAACAAAAAAAACCTATTTTATTATTGACATTTTTAGTGATTTGCTTTGCCAAAAATAGTTTGCTCAGTAGTTTCACACTGAAAATGATCTAAGAATCCTCTTTTTAAAGTGGTATTAAATATTACAATAGAAATATGGAATTTGTATATGCATAATAATAATTATCCTTCTTAAAATGCTTATTCTAGAAATAATATTTCCAAAAGTAATCTATTTTCGTAAATTAACTATGTTGGATTCTCTGCAAAAGAGTGAAGTACGTCACACAGAATTACAGTTTAAACCTAATGCTATACTCACACCTTCGAGAATATCCGAAGCTACTATACCTATCTCTAAGAAAAATACTTTGAAAAATAGTAGAAACAATAAATAATTCTCACATGCACCTAATACGTGAAAAGCAATTTCTGTACGCTGAAACTACCTCGTGAACACACTTCGGAATGCACATATTTTACTTCTTAAGTCATTTGTGATGTTTCTGTCATAAATATTATCTATTATGCTGGACGACTAGATAAAAAATTATAGTTTATCAATTTTTTTTCCATTATTGACAGTTTCTTATCGAAATCTAACGTTACAATCCTAAATGAAACCTCAAATATGTTGCTTAAATTACAGCAATCAAAAAGATAAAAAAAAAACGACATAATAAAAAACCAACAAATATTCTCTTTCAATTTAAAAAATAGGGAAAAAAAGCTGATTTATGATTTTTTTTTTTTTAAGTTTAGCGTCTAAAAAAGTTTTCAACAGTTACTATTGATGAAAACTTAATTTATGAGAAAATTTTAAGCGTTGTAGTCTAGAAAAAACTAAAATGCTTTGGGAGTATAAAGACTGTTTACATAATTTATTTTATATTTAATGCATTAATAAGTACTAGCAGCTAATTATATATTTATATATATAAGCATATCAACCAAGATACTAACGAGTTTTTTCTTTTAGACATCCAGCTTCTAAAAGTTTTTAACTTAAAACTCCTGGAGAGATTTTCTATTATTTTGTCTACAATTTTCGCTTTCCTAGAAAAGGAGAAATGTCAAAAACTTTCGTCGATGAAAAACTCTTCTAAGGAAAGGAAATATGGCTGCAAGCAAACATTTTCTTATGTTTTTATTTGTTGAATGTGTGTTTTTTCCCACTTATTTTCTTCCCTGAAGCTATGGTATTAGTATTCTACATAAAGAAGTAAGATTTATTTTTTGCTTTAAGAAAAAAACTCTAACCGCTTTCTCTCATATTACAAAAGTAATAATTGTTGAAACCTACGTTAAAATATGTCTGTGCTTCCAAAAATTCCCTTACTGTTAAAATTACGATAGCATGTGTGTATGTATATGTTTATATGCATGTGAGGGAATACTAGTCCCTAACTTTATGTTCAGTGTTCTGCACCAAAAGCTTTTTGCTTTTAACTGAAACTATCTGCTTCACACAATTAGCAATACTTTCAAGTAAACCGCATCTATTTATTTAGTTGTTTTTATTGTAATATTTTTATGTGTTAAATTAAACGAAGAATAGAAAAATCTTTCTTTCTCACAACTTCTTCTTACGATATATTGATATGTTTCATATATGTTTCATATTGAGTCCCCAGAGAATTTTTTAAGTAATGTCTTAAAAGTACTCAAGCAATAAGAGGGGAAATGTTCAATGCGTGTGTCAGTGGTTACAATTCTTATATTTCTTTGGTTCATTTTCGAGTATATTTTAAAGCAAAAATAACAAAAACTAAATAACGAAATGGATCAAGCATTAAGTAGTCAGTTACTACTCCTAAGTTAGGGCCATGCTCCACATCGACGTAAAGCAGAAAAAATAGGCAGAAGCGTAAAATGGATTCAATGGTGTTTCTATGGAAAGTACCCGGATTTTCGGTTTCTGCCTTCAGTTTCGGTCGCGTTTTACGCTGATGGCCCTTAGGGTCAAGGCAGAACTACATAAAAAACGCCACCAGATCGGCCATGGCATCCAGATGATGCAGTTTTATCCTAGCTAGGAAGTAAAAGTAGTAAATTGATATAAAGTAGTAAATTACAGCCCCCAAGGCAGAACTGCATGAAACGTGTGTTAAATCTCGCTTTTTTTGGCCAGGCCAGCTTGGCGATGAAACTTATCGCCAAGCATTATGGCAACCCCCGGGTTAAATATATAAGAAGCCCTGCCTCCACGGCAATTCGAATTCAGATTCAGACTCAGATTGTAACATGATTGAAGAATAAATATTTTTGGTTCAGATTCTGGATTTGATTAGAACTTGCTAGATTTTACAACGTGCCGCCAGGTGCGCATTTTTAGATTAACTACTAATTTGTTGGCCCTCTATGCTTCTATAAAAGGATATTTGCCTTCAGCTAGGTCACTGTTTAACCCCCTGGCGGTTCGACAGTTCCAGAATTACATGTTAAATGGACGTGATAAGAAGTTCAGAACCGTCAGGGAGTTAAACTGATGATTTTTAAAGAAGATAAAGCTGCACAATATGGAAGCCATGGCCGAGCTGGCGGCGTGTTTCATGTAGTAGCAAACATGTCTAATCCATGGAACCACGGTGGCCTACAGGTGGAGTATTCTCATCGTAAGCAAATGGTCGCGGGTTTGCGTCTCGCCTTGCCCATGGTTGTTGTTTCCACCTTTCATGTAATTTGTCTGTCAAGAGGCAAGTCCTTATTTATGTCGAAGCTCATGGCTTCTGTATAAAAAAAATGTTCAATCATCGTGAAGATTTCGAATAAAGAAGTAAATGTTTATGAAAGTATTTTTTAACCTGTCATCACACAGTTGGTTTTATATCGCTTTGGCTGTCCAACTAACGTATTTTGCTGAAAAGTCTCGTGGAAGTTGCTTGTCATGGTTTAGCGGGTTTAGCACGTTATCGAGAAGTCGATCTAACAGTTTTTTGTAGTTTTAGGATTAACATGTCTCATTTTAGAAAACGTTTACTAACCATGGAAAGCAATTGTTTTAACAAATAGTTTTCCGTTTCAAACTATATGATAAAATGCATGCAATATGATGAATAGTCCAATAACATTCAAATAAATTACATGAAACTCATTTCCTGGTACGAAGAAAATTCAATACGTGTATGAGTCGCAAATTACTTATATAACACCCATTAGTAATGGGAAGCCATTTATCATTATAAAGTCGATAAATGGGTAACAGAACAAATAAGTTATTAGCAGATTTATTCTACTTGCTTTCTGAGGAAAAATGACACTTCTAATCCTTTTATTACTGTAAGTAAAATTATCATTAATTGCATTCAGTAAACAAAAATAGAGCTTAATATTGGTATTAATCATCATCGGGGAGGCATACGGGTATTTCTTGTTTTAATTTCATTAGTAGTGTAAATACTATTGTTTTTAATCCACTTACTCCCTATACTTACTACCGGTGAGTTATTTCATATCGTGCATTATTGGATGAAAATTAGTTTGAAGGTATTGAGTAACTTCTTAAAGTTCTGCCCATTTTTAGCCTACTTTCCCATTAAAAATAAAAGAAAGACGAAAAAAGTATTAAAACTACTTAATGCATCTAAGAAATATCGCCAAGTTAAAAAAATAAGAAGGTAAAATGAATATCGAAAAATTAAAAATTTGGAAGTAGGGTATTGAGATGGGAAATTTGTGTGTCGGTCTGTCGGTCGGTCTGTCCCCCCCCCCAATAACTTTTGAATAAACATTCCGATTTGGACAAACTTGTTTTGTTGGAAAGATCTCGGCGAGTACAGCTCATTCCCACATTTGATTTTTCGATTTGAACAATTTTTGGTTCAACTTTGAGCCGTTCAAACAACCCGTCCTGCGGTACTAACTTTTTAATGAACAGTCCGATTTGAACAAAATTTTTTTGTTGGAAAGATCTTTTCAAGGATACTTCATTCCCGTATTTACATTTCCGATTTGAACAATTTTTCGCTCAACATTTAACCGCTCAATCAAGCTGTCACCCCTAATAACTTTTGAGTGAACAGTCCAATTTAAATAAACTTTTTTTTTTTTCGAAGAATCACAGCCAGGATACTTTATTACCGTATTCAAATTTCCAATTTGAACATTTTTTCGTTCAACATTGAACCGTTTAAGCAACCTTTCCTCACCTAATAACTTTTGAGTGAACCGTCCGAATGGAATAATCTTTTTTTTTTGTTTGAAAGATCTCGGAGAGGCTCATTCCCTACTTCGCTTTTTGATTTGAACCATTTTTCGTTCAATATTGAACCGTTCAGAAAAAAAAAAAAAATCAACATTAGCGCCTACGGGGAATTTAAGTTGAATGTTGATCCTGAACTTAAAGTCGGATTTCCTTCAAACTAACTTTGTAAGAAAATGGTGTTGATAAATAATATTTGTAAAGTACTTTTCTGAATAATCTTCTGTGAGGACTCTAATTCCGACTCCGACTCCGCAAACATGGCGGAAATGCAGGCTCAGAAAAAAAATAACTGACTGTACAGACGATTTTTTTTATTTATTCATTTGTTTTACCTTATTTATTTATTTATTATTATTATTATTTTTGGCAGACGATTTTTTTTGTAACAAAAATATTTCATTCACGAGAACATTTTATTCTTTATTTATATTTAACAACTGGCAGCGGATTAAAATTGAAATTCGAGACATTTTATCAACGGACGAGTTTTTTTTTTCTTTCCTTAATAAAATGTGTTTTGATGTACTTTGTACTTTTATTTTATTTATTTTTTTTGAAAACAATTGAGGAATTTTTCTACGGAAGAACTGTAACAGTTAGGGGAGAGTGGTAATGAATGGGCCATGGTGATGAATGGGCCACTAACAAAATATGAAAAAGTATTTGCATGATTTTTTTTTTTTTTTTGATGCCACCAATAGATGTAGCTATTTGTTCTACTAAACTCATCCAATTTTCATTCGTTTGCTCTGAGCCATTTTCAAACTAGAGTGGCATGGTCAAGAATCTGACTGAAAAGTAAGTTTTTCCCTTTTTAGTAAAACATTTCTTAGCTAAAATGTACCAAGTATTTCACTGCATACATATGTATAAGCTAGTCTTTCCATATTTATAAACTAATCTTAAGATGTATTTTGATGTTATCTAAATTAAATATACTCAAAAAACCTAAATGTATTCAAAAAGTATGGGTGGGGCTGAATGGGCCACTATGTCATGGTAATGAATGGGCCACCTAAATATTGTTTTTCTTCCTTTTCTTTGGATTTACTCATTACTATGAAACACAACTGACTGTCATAGATAAATATTACTGTCGTCAAAATAGGTTTGTAGTAACTTCTAAATATAATTTGCAGATCTATATTATGATCCTATAGTACAATAGACCTCTGGTTGCAGTGCGTGGCTTGAAAAAGCCCCCCTCTCTCCTTCATATTATATTCCTCACAGTACAATTTCAGTTTCTTTTTTGGTAACTTAAGCTAGATATTTCTTATTCCCGATGTCTAGTAAATTAAAAAAAAAATTGAATTTTGACAAGTTTGAAAATGAAGATGAAGTTTTTGAAAGTGATTTTTAATATTATTTTTGAAATACATAAATTTTGTTAAATCATAGTGTGTATTGTCTGTTATTTTTTTACATATATTTGATGTTATTTATTTCTTACAATCTCATTATTTAGTCATTTTTCTGCTACAATTGGTATGCATCAGTTTTATTTTAATTGCATCAGTTTTGATGTTTATATAATTTTAAATCAGTATGATTTTGTATCATCATGTCAAGTGCCACATTTATTTTGTCATATTCAGCAAATAAAAGATTATATCCACATGTTTTCATTGAATTCATTTAGTGGCCCATTCATTACCTTCGATGGCCCATTCAACCCTATAGGTGGGGTTGAATGGGCCAAATTTCAAAATTTTTATTTTCTATTATAATTCATTATAGACAGGTGATAATCCAACTTTTATGACTTTTTTAGATAGCCAGATAAGTAAAGTAACTAAAACACCAATTTAGAGTTAAAACAAAGTGTTAGAAAAAATTACAAAAATTCAAAACCAAAAAGTGGCCCATTCATTACCACTCTCCCCTACATTCTTTAAAAGGTGCGACAAAATTTTATTTAATCATTTATTTACTTTTTATGTGTCTATTTCATCTGATGAGAGGGGTATATTTTGTTTTTAGAAATCAGCTTTAAGTGCTAAAAAGGTATGTTTGACATAATTTTTAGTCTCAGATAATCAAGAGAATAATGATCACATGCTAAAATACCTATGTCGATGTACGGAAAGTAGGCTCGTTTAGTTCTTGACAGAGCTTCTTGTTTATGATTCATTTTCTATTATATGACTGAAAGTATATCATTAATCAAGAATTTTTTTATAGCATACCCTAGCAGCACAATCTCATCGGCCGATGATCGGCCATTCATCGAAACCCGATGAAATTCTCATCGGCCGATGATCGGACATTCATCGAAACCCGATGAAATTCTCATCGCCCGATGATCGGATTTCGATGAGTTCTCTACGGGAATTGCTCCAATATGTCTCATCGACCAAACAGAATCCGAGCAGCAAAATACGATGAGATTTGGAGCAAGTTACGAGCACTGCAGTCCCGTGCCGATGAATTTAGGATCAATTTTGGATGAAAATACGATGTAATTTAGATCAGTACGTGAGCAGTGCTGTTCCGTGGCGATTAATTTAGGATGAAAATACGATATGATTTAGATCAATATACGAGCAGTGTAGCTCGTGGCGATAAATTTTGGATCAAAATACGATGAGAGTTGGATCAATATACGCGCATTTTAGTTCCGTGGCGATGAATTTTGTATCATTTTCTTTTTTCAAATGGGGCTGCAGTAGAGACACAACCTTTTGCAAACGTAGTGCGATCCCCCAATCAGCTGCGACTGGTAAACTTTAGAATCGAACCCGGATTATCGGCGTGGAAAGCCAACGCTCTATCACCACGCCACCAAGTCTACGATTAATGAGACAACCACTGCATATTTAATAAAAATTTGAGATTGGGAAAATGTTCATCAGAAAATTTGATCATTACGACCTCTTTCCGATGAAATCTGTAGCTTGGCATTTAGCATTTAGCAGAGACCCCCGTTACTTCCAATTTTCTGTAGCTTGGCATATTTTCCTCGGGAAACTTGATCGGAAGGATATCGTTTTCCGATGAAATATAGCTCGGCTAATTTTCATCGGGAAATTTGATCGGAAGGATATAGTTTTCCAATGAAATATAGCTCGGCTAATTTTCATCGGGAAATTTGATCGGAAGGATATCGTTTTCCGATGAAATATAGCTCGGCTAATTTTTATCTGGAAACTTGATCGGAAGGATATTGTTTTCCGATGGAATATAGCTTGGCTTATTTTCATCGGGAAAGTTGATCGGAAGGATATCACTTTCTGATGAAAAGTAGCTCGTCGAAAGCCGTGCGCGGATACCGATCGGAACGATGTCATCGTGCGTTACAGGATCAGTTTTCGAGGAGTTCGATGATCGGCCGGGAAAAATCCGATGAGTTGATGCTACTTGGGTATGCATTTCGTGTGTCACAATAATGGCACGCCATAAAAAAGGTAGACATCTTATACGGCGAGTCTTTGAATGTGCATCATAGTTTGATTTTAGGGGTGACATTACTTCAACAATGACAAAACGACCAAAAAAATAATTGCTTATTACAAATTCAAGGTATTTAATTCATTCGGGAAGATATCCTATGGTTCTAGCTCAATTAATAACAAAAAAAAGTGTCTTTAGGTTATGTACACTATCTGTTCGAAAACTTTAAAAGGCTTTTTCTTGACGATCTTTTTTTTTTTTTTGTGTGTGTGTGTGTGTGTGTGTGTGCGTTTCAATGTTGCAGGAATCGCCACTGATTTTTTTCTATTAAAGATTTAGTTTTAAAGAAATATCTGTTGTGTGCTTAAAACATTATATTTTACCAAACTGCATTGAATAAGTATTTAAAAAATATAAAATTTTTTTGAGTGTGTTGAACCTTTAAAAACAAAATTTACTAAGAAATGTTCATGATTTTTTTTCATAATCAGTCACAAAATATTTTCTAACCATCATATAAGCAAATGAATGCGCAGAATTTTAGAGGTAGTTAATGTGATCATTTAGCAAAAAACATTTTTGGAATCAGTGCAAAATCACAAAAGCCTCAGGATTTTTAGGAAATTAAAATTTTCTTATTTTTTAAACTACATTTTTTCTTTTAAAATTCAAAAAAAAAAAATGAATTGAAGGTGAAGTACCCCTTTAACAAAACTTAAAAAAAAAGAAAGTTTTTTTTTCGGTTAAATTATGCTTTTAATGCAATCAACAACAATTATAAAAACTGGCGATTCTTTTATTAAATATAGCCAAGTGATTTACCTCCGAACGCTTATTACCAAATAGACAGTATATCAATCAGATGACAGAGAATTTTGCACTAAAAGCCAGAAGCAGAATCCTGCGTTTCTTTGGCGATATGCTCTTAGTTAAGAAATATTCCGACTGAACTTATGTTACACATGGTCTATATGTTTATTTTGAGTCGTTGTAAAAGTCTCGCTCCTGTATTGGTTTAAAAATTCTGAGAAATTGAAATAATGAAAATATTTATAATTACTTTACGGCACTTAGGTAATTCATATTTCCTCCTACCCGCTCTCCGTTTAATGTCCGCGGTTGCATTTTTAAATTTCAGACACCATCAGAAACATCGAAACTTTTTCACGGTGGGAGAGTTTTTCAATAATTTATAACGATGTATAGGCGTGCAAAAATATGTAATAACATATTAAAAAAATATTTAAAAAAGCATATAAAAGTAAACATTCAAAAGGAATAACTCCAAGCGCCGTAGTACGTGTACACACATTCATACTTTTTTTGGTTTCTAAAGTGTATATTAATAGGCGAATGAAGCTATGTTTACATCAGAAGTTTTGGTTACTGAAAACTCATTTTGAAGCAAAATAAACAGATTTAAACGTTGTCCCAGTTTATGTTTCTTACAACAAAAATAGCAATTGATAAAAATAATAGATGAATTTGGTTGATTTAAAGGTTAAAAAGGACAAAGAAATTTCAAGGATATAAACTGAAGTTGAAAAGAAAAAGCGAAACATTTCAAAGCACTGAAACAGTCTACTGCTAATTACACGCGGATAAAACTGCAATTAAAGAATTTTCTGGGAAATAAAAACAGGCTTTCAGAACTAAAGCGTAAAGCTTTGTGGTGTAAGATACAGAAAAAGACGCAATTGGTACCGTAGAAAAAAAAGTGAGAAGTTCAGAACTGAGATGAAAGAATCTACTTTCATCGATTATCGATAAAAAAGTGTGTGACCAAAAGTAAGAAAAGAAGACATTTCTTTTGCACTTGTGAAGCGCTAAAAATGTATTTGTATATGGGACAGTTATTTCAAGTCATGCAATACCGCACACAATAATATTTTATTTCTTCATATATGTGCTTTTTCTGTGACCCCTATTGTCAATTTTCAAACTTATACTACCACAAAATGGTTGATTACAGGCATTGAGCTTCACACATTTTTCATTTTATGCACTTAAAAAAACTTAGTTTCTCTCTTTCAACTTCCTTTTACGTAGTAAAGGAAGTATTGTTTTCGCGAAAAGCAATTTACTCAAATTGAGTCTAAATAGTCTAATTGGGTTTAATTTTGCTCACACCCGAATTAATGTTGAGCTGTTTTTCCAACCTGTCAGCAAGTGTAAATGTACCTTCCAACACATAACCAGGCGAAACATCATTTTCGACCACCCCGAGTAATTACGACAAGTTTTCTCGTGACGTCTTCATGTTCGTATGTATGTATGTATGTATGTATGTATTTCGTATAACTCAAAACATATATGCCGTAGAAGCTTCTAGTTTGGTACGTATTCTTTGAGTGCTGTCTAGTAGGGTGTATCGAAAAAAACTTTTTTTCGAAATTCAATTTACGAAGTTGATAAAAAGTTGCCCCTACCTACCCACATATTCCACAAAAAATTTCAGTCTAATCAGAAATTGTTTAGGTGTTCCGCACGAGGCCTGAAGTTTGTGAATTTCTTCAAAAATATTATTTTGTTTCTAATTTTTTTTAAATATTAAGAATAGATGTTAAAAATAATTCAAGTTGGAAAATGAGCTCAGCAAAGTTAGGGGACAAAATTGGGTTTGAAAAAAAAATATATTAAACAGCATTTAGATCTCCTACATTTATTCTAAACTTACGTAATTTTCAGCAAAACTAGCACTGCGGCTTGGTTAGAAACTTGTTTATGAATGTGGAATCTAACTGAATTAACACTTGAAACTGGGAATCATCTGTGATTTATGTGGAGTAAAAAGTAAAATCTATAAACAGAATCTAAGCCCCTCGTCACACAGTGCCCGCGTTCTATCGGGGCCCCCGTGATGGTAAACGAAATACAGCTCCGCTAGCGTAGCTGCTATATTATTGTAGAAGAACATATATCTTTGGTTGAGGAAACAGACTTGAAATATTTCGGACATGGTGCTCCAGTAAATGGCCCAGGGAAAGAAATTGTAGCCTTTATAGCTTCAGTTTCATGATTTATGGAAAAAAAGTTCTATCGGTAAAGAACATAAAAGTTATCGGTTGTGGTGGCACATCAGTTAACACTGGGAAATTGAATGGTGCTATTAGACTTTCAGAAAAGTCTTTAGAACTCTCACTACAAGCCGTGGTATGTTTTCTTCATGTAATGAATAACCACTTAGAAAGTTAACGGTGGCTCTTGATAGGCCGACTACTGGACAAAATTCTTTTAGTTGACCTATTGGAAATTTTTTGCAAGATTGCTAAGATCTACCAGTCATGAACTTTAAGATAATAGAACACGTTTTACCAGAAGTTGATGTCAAAGAATTGAGTCAAAAATACTTATGGGATGTGTCTAAAGCTGTAATGTCTGGCAAATGTTCTCAAAATTTAGCAGAAAGGAACCCTGCAAGATTTTCCCAAGCAAGATGGCTCACTATGGCAAACAGTTTTGAGGCTATACATCGCAACTAGTGATCCAAGTTTAGAGTTAAGTAAACGTTCAGAATTTATAATAAAGGTTTATGCTCTCTGCATTTTTACAATCGAATCTCAGCGTAAAATTATTCATACATATAAGATTTTTTAAGATCATAGATTGCAGCAAGTATTTGGATACAAATCTCCAGAATGTTATCCATTCCACATTGTACGGAAGTAATATTGTATGGGAAAAGCTTGCAGGGTTCCTTTCTGCTAAATTTTGAGAACATTTGCCAGACATCATAGCTTTAGATAAATTCCATAAGTTTTTTTGACTCAATTCTTTGACATCAACTTCTGATGGTAAAACGCGTTCTATTTTCTTAAAGTTCATGATTGGTAATTAGAATTAAATGAAGAAAACATACCACGGCTTGTAATGAGGGCTCTAAAGACTTTTCTGAAAGTCTAATAGCACCATTCGATTTTCCAGTGTTAACTGATGTGCCATCACAACAGATAGCTTTTATATTCTTTATCAATAGAACTTTTTTTCCCATAAATCATGAAACGGAATCTTTAAACGCTACAATTTCTTTCCCTGGGCCATTTACTGGAGCACCATGTCCGAAATATTTCGAGTCTGTTTCCTCAACCAAAGATATATGTTCTTCTATAATTCTATAGCAGCTACGATAGCGGTGCTGCATTTCGTTTACCATCACGGGGGTCCCTATAGAACGCTAAAAACTGTGTGACGAAGGACTTAGATTCTATTTATATTATTTTACTTTTTACTCCACATAAATCACAGATGATTCCCAGTTTCAAGTGTTAATTCAGTTAGATTCCACATTCATAAACAAGTTTCTAACCAAGCCGCATGGCCTTGTAAAATGCTAGTTTTGGTGAAAATTACGTAAGTTTAGAATAAATGTGGGAGATCTAAATGCTTTTTAATATATTTTTTTTCAAACCCAATTTTGTCCCCCGACTTTGCAGAGTTCATTTTTCAACTTGAATTATTCTTAATTTTTATTCTTAATATTTAAAAATCATTAGAAAAAAATAATATTTTTGAAGAAATTCACAAACTTCGGGCCTTGTGCGGAACACCTAAACAATTTCTGATTAGACTGAAATTTTTTGTGGAATATGTGGGTAGGTAGGGGCAACTTTTTATCAACTTAGTAAATTGAATTTCGAAAAAAAGTTTTTTTCGATACACCCTACTGTCTAGTTGTGCATTCCCAAGGGGATGTTTTATCCCTTTTGTTGGGTTAAATCAGTTTTAATTTCAATGCAGACTTAAGTGATATGAATTGGCACCACCACTTGGCGATAAAACATTTTTTCCATTGTTTTGTGGCAAATTAAGGGTGTAAATGTTTGAATTGTTATCTTGCTTACTCTACGAGCACTATTTTGACACTTAATGCATCTACTAAGAAATTTACACATAAAAGGAAGTAGTGTGGTGTCCATGCCAGCTTTTTTAAAGATAATAAAATTATTATTTAAGATATGTTTCCTAATATACGCTGCAGCTCTTACAATCAATTAGCACATAGAGACACCAGAGTCGTCAAAATGTGAAATTAAAACTTGCGCTTAAAGGTGAAATAGGGGACTTTTTTCAAAATACACTGCTTGACATTGAAAATGCAACACCAAGAAGGAGTAGTCAGAAATTTATGCAAATTTTAGAGTAGAAACACGTCACTGAGTAATGCAAATGATGTGAAATACGCAGCTCTCCGACGCACGTCAAATAAGATATAAGGAGAGGAACTCGCAGAATGGGCAATATTTGTGTGCTTATTTCTTCTAGACAAACTATCGAAGACATTTTGTTTTTGGCTCGGAGGATACGTGTAATAGGATATAATGTCAGGCCACGGTCAACGAAGGCCCTTCAATAAAAAGATGATTTTATGAGGGGTATTTTAATCGGACTGAGAACGGGGATTGGTCCGTAAATCAAATCACATCTGATACCCATATGGATGCGAGCACGGTGCATCAGCTATGTCGAATATGGTTGAAACTAGGAAATGAGGCAAGATTGAGGTGTGCACAGGTGCAGCCAGCGTGACGTCAGTACGTGTGGATTGACGCATTCACCGATAAGCTGTGGCTGAACAGCAAGTCACGTACCTTGATTCTGCTGCATGTGCAAGATACACTAGATGCTCCCGTGTAGACCAGAACCATTTACCGTCGATTGAGTGCACGTGGTCTGCAATAACGGCGCTCGCTAAGAAGACTGCCGTTGACCCCACAACATAGATACAAATGGTTGGCATGGTGCCGGACTAGAACGACGTGGATGACAGAATGGCGAAATATGTTCTCAGATGAGTCATGCTTCTGTTTATCCAGTGACAGTCGCCGCATACGTGTGTGGCGTCGACGCGGAGACCAATCTAATCCGGCAGTAACTGTGGAATGCCCACTGCGCGACAACGTAGCATAATGGTTTGGGGCCCTATTTCGTACACTTCCATATCACCTCTAGTTCGTATTGTGGGCACTATGACGGCCCAACGAACTTGGATAATGTACTGTGGTCGGTGGAAATCTCCTACCTTCAGGAGCTGCCTAATGCAATTTTTCAGTAGGATAACGTCTGACTACACAATGCTCGCATCTGCCAACATGCTCTCCAAGTTATACAGATGCGTCCCTGGCCATCATACTCTCCTGACCAGTCACCAAGCGAACAAATGTGTAGGATGTGATTTTACGCCGTTTGCTGAATATGCCCTTGCCTCGTTCAAAAGACGAACTGTGGCAAATGGTTGAAAGGGAATTGAGAGCCATCCCTCAGGACACCATCCGTACTCTTAATGACTCTATATCTAGACGTGTTTCTTCGTGCATCGCTGTCCGCGGTGGTCCTACTGAGCCGGCACCGTTCTCGCTTTATATTCTGTCTATCATTTTGAAATAAATTTCACTTATTGTTCTTTGCTGTCTCTGACTGTGTACCAAATTTCATCGCTTTCCGACCACTCCTTCTTGGTGTTGCATTTTCAATGTCGAGCAGTGCGATAATAATAATAATGTAACAATAAATATTGAATATTATTGTGAGCATTTTTTTCTTTTTTTGATAAACATTGGATCTGCCAAAGAAGTGTTTTTTATGCATTATATGTTGTCATCAGAGAGATAAATAGGGTAATTTTTAATTAAAAATTAGTAATATACAGTGCGTTTCGAAATGATAGGTCCACCAGTGAAAACGAAAGTTATGCTGGTAAAAAAGGTAGTATTGTGTTCAAAGTACTATTTTATAAACTACATTACTTCATTCAATGTAAAATAGCTCATAAATAATTTACAAATCTTATTACTATTATAAAAGCGAAAGTTTAGATGTTTGGATGGATGGATGGATGTATGTTTGTTCCTCTTTCACGCAAAAACTACTGAATGGATTTTAATGAAACTTTTACCGTAATGTAGCTTATACATCAGAATAACACATAGGCTATAATTTATAACGATATTCGAAAAGGTTCGATTGGTAGCGCTTTCTTCATTCTAATTTGAGGTACATTTTCCCCATAAATCCGAAGGCTTTCATAAATCCAATTTAGTATTTAATGTATCAACTCAACTCCCTGTCGACAGCTAGAACTGGGTACATGATTTCTGATATTCGTATCAAATTTTCAAGGCTTTTCTGAAATCAAATCACAAAGTAACATGCTTTGTATTTAAAACGTGGTGTAGCTTAGTCTTTATAATAAGCAGAATATTTATCCCTAACCAACATGTTTTTAATTGTACATTACAACGAACAAATATTATTTTTTAGAATAAATTTAATTCCTTCATTAGTAGATTGTTTCCTGCATTAATTATTTTCGCAAGTTATGTAGATATGTCTTAGAGTAACGGCAACGTGATTACTTGGAGAAAGTTTGGCAACTAATAAATTGATTTGGCAATTCATTTTCCACTTTGATAGAACTTTAAATACAACTTAAAGGCATTTTGTTTCATTTTTATTTGTTTGTTTGTTTTTTTGCTTTAATGGTCACTTACTTATCAGACTCTTTCTGGGGGGTACTTACGATTGCGCTGTTACTTATTATCCATTTTAATATGAAGCTTGCTAGGCTTTTAATGACTTTCTTGACGATTTTTCTGCTAACGCCGTTTTTGGAACCAAAAACTGCCTAATATTACTACCATTATATGCGTGAAAGTTTGTAGAGGTGTATGGATGGATTTTTGTGACTCTTTCATGCAAAAACTTCTGAATGAATTTTAATTAAAATTCACAGAGAAAAACAGAGTATACATCCTGATAACATCTTACTACTATTATATATGCGAAAGTTTGTATGGATGGATGGATGGATTATACATAGGCTATAGTTTATAACGATATTCAAAAAAGTTCGATTGGTAGCGCCTTTTTCATTCCAATTTAAGGTACATTTTTCGTATAAATCCGCGAAGGCTTCTAACAAACTAATTCAGTATTTAGTGTATCATCTCAACTTCCTGTTGATAGCTAGAATTGCGTGTATCATTTCTACTTTTCGCATTAAATTTTCAAGGCTTTTCTCAAGTCAAATCAAAAAGTAATTTTTTTTCAACTAATGGGTAATATCCAGGATTTTACATGGACATTGAAAACGCCAGCTTTCTAACGAGCTTTTACCATGATTTGTATTTTAAAACATTTTGTAACAACTGTAGTCTTAGTTGTAAATAGAATTTTTATCCTTAAGCAATGTGTTTTTTATTGTGCTTTGAAACGTGCAAATATTATTTTGTAGGATAAATTGTATTCCTTTATTAGTAGATTGTTCACTGCATCAACTATTTTCGCGAGTTTTGTTAATATGTGTTTTAGAGTATCGGTAACGTAATCGCTTTAAGAGATTGGCATCTAATAAATGGATTAGGTTCATTATTTTCCAAATTGATGAAGCTTTAAATACAACTGAACGGCATTTCTTAAATTTATTTGCATCTATTGGACATTTTCTCGGGGTACTTACAATTGGACAGTTGCTTAGTATCCAATTGAACAGGAATTTTGCCAAATTTGTTGTAAGAAGATTTTAGTAACTGAGATTCCTGGCGGATTTTTTCGACTGACACCAGTTTTTGTGCCAAAGACTACGTAGTAATACTTTACTTCTTACACGACGTAACCAAAATAAAATGAGTATTGTCTGATATTTATCGACTGCGGCAAAATCTTAATCATCTATATAATACTCCCACATTTGAAAAGTTAAGTTTTTTTTTTCTTTTTTTGGCCGATTCCGTGTGTATCCATTAAAAACCTTTTTAACATTATGTCAAAATGTAAAGTAATCCGCATACTAAATTAATAAAACCTTTAAACAAGACTAAAATTACCATTAATTTCTGCTTTTACACAAAAAATTGTCAAATGTTCTCTATTAATGTCGAAATCATTGAGGACAAAAACTTTTAATGTCAATTTATGGTCAGCAATAGTATCTCAGCAGCATTTGATGACTATTTCTCTGTGACAAAGATTAGTGACATAATAATGCTTAATGTATTTTCATAAAGTAGGGAGGGGAGCAAAATTATCCTAGGTAAAACAAAACAGTTACCGCAAATTAGGCGACATTTTAAAAATCGTCAAAGCGGTGTGTTTTGAGTTCTTTCAGTTCAGGGAAAAAAATCGAAGGTGAGTATAAATTGTTTCTCAATAAAACTACTGACCCAGGCAAAGCCGGGTATTTTTGCTAGTAATAGTAATAATGAGGAAAACTAAAATTAAATGAAACAGCTGTTTCAAAAAGATAGGTCCATTGAACCAAGCATCAAATAAATGTTGAATTAATAAGAAATGTTTCTGCTTTTTTTTTTTCTGAATAACCTCATGAATCCTATTTGGCATGGTTTCTACAAGTTTTTGCAAACAATTTCTCCCGATTTTTGACCATTCGGAGGAAATAGCCCTTTTTAAGTCTGCAGTGCTATTGTACTACCTTCCGCCTGCTTACACCGCTCTTACGAGTATACCCCACATGTTTTCTACTGGATTCAGGTCGAGGCCTGCAAGGTGGCTAATCGATAATATGTACAACATTATCCAGAAACCATTCAAAAGTGGACTTTGCAGAGTTCAGAGGAGCATTGTCTGGTTGGAACAAAAAGAATGAGCCCCCAATGGGTTCTTATTGTGGAATAAAATATTGTTCAAACAGCTTGTTATAGCCAGCAGCAGTCAAACGATTGTCTACAAATGCTATATCCGTTTTTCCTGTCCCTCTGAATCGGGCACAAGCCATAACGGAACCACCATCAGCTTGCCTCTTCGAGAATATCTGTTTATCGTTACGCAGATCGTGCCAGTAATAATGCGAACCATCTGGACCATCCAGGTTGAATTCCTTTTTATCGCTGAATATCACACGATACCTATCTTGTTTCCAGGATATCACTTCCTGCTCAAATTTCAATCTCTTTTCGTTGTGCTTTTTAATCAATTTCGAAGCCGCTTTTCTCTTCAAGTAAACTAAACTGCCAAACTTCTTTACCGCTCTGTGGACTGTAGATTTTGATATTGAAGGGTTTAGTTGTGTGGCCAAAGTAGATATGCTCATTACTTCCAGTTTTTAGGTCCCTTACGATAGTGCTTTCTTGTCGGGGTGTCACTTTTCATGGGCGGTCAGATGATTTTTTACTGCTATAAGCATTTCGAAATAGCAAAAAATTTTTTGCAACTCAATTTTCCCCTGCTCAACCAGCGAAAGACAACCCGTTTTGTTTGACTACAAAGTGCTGTTCAAATCTGTTTAAATACCTCCACAGCAGCAAGCATAATCCCGTAGTAATACTAAGCAACGATACTTATGCAAATTTTTGGAAATTTACGTGGTTGGGGCGATATTTCTGAAGGCGGACCTATCTTTTTGAAACGGTCTGAAAATGAAAACTTGCATCAAATAAGAAGAAAGGATTTATTTTTTAGAAATTTCATCAAGCATAGTTATAATATTTACAGATATATAATCACCATGAAAAAAAGTGATTCTTATTCCTAATTAAAAGTCGAAATTTCGAAAAATAAGGGTGGACCTATCATTTCGAGACGCACTGTATATACTCGTATTTTCATAACCAAGATGGCATGGAAATAGACCAAAGTTATATGCAAATCCGTGAAATGAAAATTTAATTTGTAAATTTCACAGTAAAATACTAGCCATTCTAATGACATGGAATCGATATACTCATCTGACTTTTAACTTTTTTTCCAAAATATCGCCGTTGTTTCTATTTGCGCACAAATCCAAAATGACCAAATGGCTTGCTTTTGTTTAAAAAAAAGTGTTTTCAATTGAAAAATTGTTTTTGGTTCATAGTATGGAATGTAACATTAATAACACGTGCTTTGCATTTTTTATTACGTTCTTTCTCATTAATGCCCAGACAATAAAAAAAGCTACACACACGTGTTTCGGTGTTACAATACACAACTTTTTAAGTGCAAAATTAGTGAGATTATGGTGAAAAAAACCTACGGTTAAAGCAACGAGCCAAACAGAAAACGGTTAAAGATTAAAAATAGCGTATAACCAGTCAGAAATCTATAAACTAAAAAATAACTAAAAGGAATGCAGGGTTGTACCCCCTGATAGCTCTGAGAACGAATTGCATTGGAAATATTTCTAAAGCAAAATACGAGTCACATTCCTAAACCAAAATTATTTTCTCAAGTTCTCCAGCTTATTAATAACTACTTCACAACCATTTGATTTTAAGCACGAAAACGCTTCATTCTACATTACGTAAAGTAACACAACACGAGGTATTTTAAACAATCTCGTTGTTAGTGGGAATGTGGCCACCTGTACTCAGCTCCCTTAGCGCACACAAATGTTAATTGTTTTAGTAAAGTTGATAATGAAGTTTCGGACTTAGTCCATTTAACACCTTTTTACTGAAAATATATTGTTTAGCTTTATTCATTTATTTACGACTGTTAGAAAGTTATTGCGATTTCATCTAAGCAAAATAACGTAGCTTTGGGAAAAACGTCGAAACACCATACTCTGAAAAAAATATACAGGAAAGTAAAAAAAAAAATAATAATAAAATTCCGCAACATATTAGTCAAGCAATTTTTCTTTTTTTATTCTTCCATAACCTAATTAAAAAAAAAAAAGCAACACCACGTGCATTGCAAAGTCCGTAAAGAAGAATCTGACATGCTAAATTACATTAAAATTGTTTTTTGTCACTTGGGAAAATTTCATGCATGAAGGTCTCCTCCCGGAATTTCTTTTCACGATATGAGATTATTAGAGTTAGCGTACACTCCACAATTTTGTTTAATTTAATAACAGGTTCAATGTTTGTCATCGTTAAAATTATTTAAAAAAAAAAAGAGAATAAGTGCATCTATTATATTTGGATTCCTTTTTGCAACATAAGAAATATATAAAAAAAATTAATACAATTATCGGACTCAGATCCTTTTTTGTCTTCTTTTTTAATGTAATAAAGTTTATTTTCGAGGGATGCTGTCTTGTTAATCATTTGACAGCTTGTTTTTAATCATTTTTCCCAGTCAAACATGTGCTTGAACTCTACCGATGCATAATAACAAGAGGAGTGTTTTACCGCAAAATGACTTACCGCTTTAAATAAAAAAAATTGATATATTTTTCTGAAAGCCTGATTTCAGTTCATTAAAATTATAAATATTTTAAGTAGTATTTATCACTGAACAAGACTAATTTGTAACAGATAATTGAGAAAGAGAAAGAACAAGTGATGTATAGCTGCTTTTAGTTAATCTATGGTGATCTATGAGAAAGTAACTGGTAGAAGATCTAAAATTAAGAACTAGTTTCTTACCCTCCGCACACTGCAAAAACACACTGGTGTTTTTACAGTATAATGCTGTCAGCATAGGTTCTAGCTTAAAACTGTAAAATCACAATAATAAACTGCAAAACTAGCTATTTTACAGTTTATTACTGTAAAACTGGCAATTTTGCAGTTTAGTACTGTAAAATTGGCCATTTTACAGTTTATTACTCTAAAATTAACAATTTTACAGTTTAATGCTATAAAATTAGGTATATCTTCTGTAAAAACAACAGTATAATACTGGTAGCATAGGTTCCATTTTAGAACTGTAAAATGCACAGTAATAAACTGCGAAACTAGATATTTTACAGTTTACTACTATAAAAATAGCAATTTTGCAGTTTATTGCTGTAAAATTACTAGAAAGTTAGCTGTTTTAAACTGTAAAAATAACATATTTTTATGCAGTGCATCGTAACAGTTATGATATTGTGATGCGAATTCTCCAGTTAGCCAATTTATATCGCCTAAATAAAGATTTTTACTGTTGAGACAAAGGCTTTAAAAATTAGCTATAGGTGCTTGGGCTAATGATTATGGTATTTATTTAGCGGATTAATTATCTCCTTAAAAGTCGAATTTTTTCAGTAAGTGCTTTTAAAGCTGCATGTACATTTGTCACCATGGAGCGTATCAGTTTTGGTTTGAAATCTTTAATTATAGCCTTATTATTAAATATGCATCTTTGAAATTGCGTGCTATTTTTTTAATTTGAAAACAAGAATTTTTTTTCAAAGTTTTCTTCCTGAACACATTTTAATTTATGTACCTAAAATAATACTAAAATTTGTATTAAGATAACCGGTCCAAGTAATGAAGAAATCAGACGGACTATTTTCAGATAAACATTACGAAACACTTGTCCTGATAAAAACGATATATAATCAATAGACGCGCAAAGCAAAACTAGCTAAAAATTCCATTAGAAATGGAAAGATCTTTATCTTCAAAAAGTCGATAAACAGATAAACGAAAAAGCAATTTATTTGCAATTACGCTCCTGTTGTATACTAGAGAAAATGTTTTAACTCTTAATGTTCTGAAAGCTACAGGAATGAGAAGGACTTTACGAAATGTATCAATGTTGATAACAGTAAAAGATTTAGTTTTACTCATTTGAAATCGTAGTTTGTGATTCGCCGAAGCTAATTTTAAAAAATTGAAAAAGAAAATCTTCTAAATTGTATGGACCAAGTTTTTTTTTTAACATATACCGATCTATTCTGTTATTTATATGAAGTAAAACTCATTATATGCACGTGAGCATTGCAGTTTTTATTAATTCAAAACATTTACTGGACTTGTGTAAGTTTTTTTGTGGGTTGAAAAGGGTTGTGTTTTAAAAAATTAAAAAAAAATGTGTTATATTTTAAAGGAGTTTGGTTACGTTTAATAAACCTAAGAAAACGAATATCTTGTACTGTAGTAACAAGAGTACACGATTTTATTTCATTGAAATAAGTTTCCCCCAAATTTTTTTAAGGTACCCCAATATATTTTCAATTTTCAACAAACTCTCCTCCCCCGCACGAAAAATTATTATGCATAATTATTTATGCACTTTTTATTAAATTTTATGATAATAGGTGTAATAGGTAAATATATGTTAGTGAAGAAGACACTATTAACGCTACGTTATATGCTATTTTAGGACAAGATATCGTTAGTTCTAGTAACCGTATTTTGCAAATTACATTTGTTATAAATTTAATCACTCAGGAAAAAAAAAGATTTGGGTAAGTACTATTTAGAAATAAACGCTATACGTCTTTTAAAATGAAATTTATACACGTAATAAAATAGGATGTTTGACCGTGCCTGGTGCAGTTCTCGAGGAAAATTGTGAATCCCAGAAGAATGAAATTTGATAAACATTTGTAGTTTTTTCCAACGAATTGCCCCTCAGCTTTTCAATAAATTTATTATGAAACAAGAAAATAATAATAATAACAATAATAATAATGTTAATCGTAATTTTTACATTTTTCTTCACTACAATCTGTGATAACTGTTGTGTCAATGCACCTATTGTAAAATAAAAAAAAAAAAAAAACGGTTTGTCGGTTTCTAATTGCTACAAGTCGTAATAAGTTTAGTTTACTCCAAGAATTTAGCTTAAACCTGAAAAAAATATACATTATTGCACTCTTAATTTATGCAATGTATCCGCTGTGCGACGATGTTGAAACTGTCTGATGCCTAAAAGATTAATTTTTGATTATTAAATGACCTTTACGGTTTTCGTTTTCATGAAATGGCACTGCATACAAAGAATAGATATAGATTGCTAAATGTAAAGAAGTAGGATACAGAGAGCTTATATGCACTGGCGGAAAAAAAATCCCAACACAAAAAAAAAAAAACTGTAGAGTAATGAAATTTGGGTAATGCAATTATCTGGTTAACATGTTTAATTGATTAAATGTACAAGATCACTCCCAGGTAGCACAAATCTGTACCTCAGAACCAGACTAACGTAAGTCCATTTTCGTCATTTTTCAGTAGAGGGGAAAAACGGTGTATTCGACAATCGTTTTTCCCCTCTACCGAAAAATGACGAAAATGGAGTTACATTAGTCTGGTTCTGAGGTACAGAAATAACCTTTAAACGTTCTATAAACATTTTTAAGCGGTTGTTACAAAGTTAATAACTATTTTACAACCTTTAAAAAACGAAGTGTGCTACTTGGGCTGGCTAATTTAAGCTCGAAAAAATGCTGTGCAAATGTGAAATTATGTTACTTTAATAGCCGATGTAACCTCCAGAATTTTGAAGCACTTGTTGTGTCAATACTATTAGGTTGGTGCGTATGAAATGTCGGATTCTCTTTACATGCGGGCGTTTGTCTCCCTGTTTTCGTTATACTTTTGTCTTTGGCATAACCTCATTCATAGTCGTATTTTCCATTGCCAGAGACTCATTTTCGCAAAATAGGTTTTCTCGAACGTCTTCCCTTTTGTTATTTCTTTTGAGTTTATTGCCGATATGAATTCTGCCGACATTCGCGTCATTTTCTTATGTGAGTACAAACTTGGTAATAGTGCTGCAAAAGCTGCACGCAACATAAACCAAGCGTTTGGGAAGAATACGGTTAACGATCGGAAAGTGCAGCGTTGGTTCGAAAAATTTCGGACTGGCGATTTTTCACTGCAAAATGAGCCGCGCGGAAGACCCAAAACGTCTGTGAAGAATTCTCTGCTTTGCAGCATCCACCATATTCACCGGATCGATCGCCGACCGATTTTCATTTTTTCAAGCATTCAGAGCTGTTTTTAAGAGGCAAACACTATGAAAATGTAGACAGTCTAAAAAACTCGATATCAGAGTTTATTAATGCTAAAGACCAAAATTTTTTTAAGACAGGCACCTACGCTTTAAAATCTCGTTGGGAGAATTGTATTGAAGCGAATGGAGCATACTTTGATTGAATAAACAGCTTTTGAAGAAAGATATGCAGTTTTATACAATCAGTTAAAAATCCGACATTTCATACGCACCAACCTAATAGGACAACCCTTTCTGACTGTAGATGATGCTGTAGTTGCCGTCCAAAGATATCTCATACGTGATTAATTGGAGACAGATCTGATGATCTTGCAGGTCATGGTAACATGTCAACACTCTATTGAGCCCATTACGTTATAGCAGCGGTTTGAGCGCGAACATTATCTAGTTGGAAAACTCCCCCTTGAATGCTACTCATGAAGCGCTGTACTACAGATTGAATTGCTAGACTGACGACAAATTCGCAGTCAGTGTGTTTGGGATAACCACAAGAGTGCTTCTGCTGTCTTAGGAAATTTCTTCCGAGACCATGACTCCATTTGTAGGTTCCGTGTGTTTATGTCGCAGACTGCTTGGATGCAGGCGGTCCCCTGGCCTCTTTCTGGCCAACATACGACCATCACTGACACCAAGGCAGAATCTGTTTTCATCAGAAATTACAACAAATCTCCACTCCGACCTCCAGTAAGCTCTGTCTTGATACCACTGTCGTCACAAACGGCAACGGTTTGCAGTCAATGGAATACCGGCTATAGGCTACCTGGCTCAGAACTGTCCTTTGAGTAAGCGATTTCCTACAATTTTTTGGGTCACGACAGTACCAACTACAGATCGAGTGCCAGCCGCAGATGCAGTACAGATCGAATGTCAGCCGTAGATGCAGTACGATGCGCCACAGCCGTACGCAGGATTTGGCGATCTTCCTTCTCAGTCGTGCCACGTAACAGCTCGGAACTCGATCTTCCTAAGGTAGTACCATCCCTTGGCCATAGCTTCCAATACTCGTGCACGGTGGAAACTTTCCCATCAAGTCTTTCTGCAATATCCACCTGCAATGAAAATCCACCTTCTCGTAGCCAAATTGTACAACTTTGTTCAAGCTCGGTAAGCTGTTGATAATGGCTTCTTCGTCTTCTTAAAGCCATTCCTGGCTAACATGAACGCAATGCGTCAAATTTTACGGAAAAATAATAATCACGAGCATTGCAACACGCTTTTAAAACAAACCTTATTTGCACGTTCTGGGTGATGCCAACTGTGCCACACGAAATTTCAATCGATGTCATACACTGCTCGACATTGAAAATGCAACACCAAGAAGGAGTGGTCAGAAATTCATGCAAACTTTACCGTAGACGCACGTCACTAAGTTATGCAAATGATATGAAATGCGCAGCTCTCCACGCACGTGAAGTAAGATATAAGAGAATGAAGTTGAAAAGTGGGCTATGTTCATGTTGGTTTTTCTGCCAGACTAATTATCGGAGAAATTTGGTTTTTGTCTCGAAGGATACGTGTGATAGGAGGAAATGCCACGCCGTCCTCAACGAAGACACTTCCAGCAAATAGACGACTTTACAAGGGGTATGGTGATTGGACTGAGAAGGAGAAGTTGGTCCATACGTCAAATTGCAGCTGATACCCACATGGATGCAATTTCATCACTGTGTATCGGCTGCGTCGGAGATGGTTGGAAAGAGGAAATGTAGCCACATTGAGGGGTGCAGGTGCAGCCAGAGTGACGTCAGACCGCTTGGATCGACGGATTCACCGACAAGCTGTGGCGGAACCGCAAGTCACTTGTACGTCGATTCTGCAGCACGTGCAAGGTACCCTGGATGTTCCTGTGTCGACCAGAACCATTTCCCGTCGACTGGTTGCACGTGGCCTGCAATCACGGCGCCCGCTAAGAAGACTGCCATTGACCTCACAGCACAGACTCCAACGTTTGGAATGGTGCCGGACCAGAGCGACGTGGATGGCAGAATGGCAAACCGTAGTGTTCTCAGATGAATCCCGCTTCTGTTTGTCCAGCGATATTCATCGCATACGTGTGTGGCGTAGACGTGGAGAAAGATCGAATCCGGAAGTAACTGTGGAACGCCCCACAGCGCGACAACGTGGCATAATGGTTTGGGGCGCTATTGCATACAATTTCGTATCACCTCTAGTTCGTATTCGGGGCACTATGACGGCCCAACGATATGTAGATAATGTACTGCGGCCGGTGGCAATCCCCTACCTTCAGGGTCTGCCAAATGTATTTTTTTCAACAGGATAACGCCCGGCCTCACAGTGCTCGAATCAGCCAATATGCTCTACGAGGTGTACAGATGCTTTCCTGGCACCATACTCTCCTGACTTGTCACCAATCGAACATGCGTGGGACGTGATTGGACGCCGTTTGCAGAACCTGTCACTGCCTCGTTCAGAGGACGAACTGTAGCAAATGGTTGAAAGGGAATGGAGTGCCATCCCTCAGGACACCATCCGCAGGCTTATTGACTCCATGCCTAGACGTGTTTCTTCGTGCATCGCTGTCCGCGGTGATCCTACTTCTTACTGAGCCGACGCCGTCCTCGCTCTAAATTTTGCGTATTTATTTTGAAATAAATATCACTTATTGTTCCATGCTGTCTCTGTCTTCTTACCAAATTTCATCAATTTCTGACCACTCCTTCTTGGTGTTGCATTTTCAATGTCGAGCAGTGTATTTCAGTTGTATAAACACGCCTTACCAAATTTTGTTTATCTAGCGCAAGTCTTTCTTGATGTTGGTTTTTTTTTTTTTTTTTTCGCCAGTGTAGTTATAGGAATCTGTACTTAAATTGAGAGTTATAGACAGAGGGGTTAGATTTAAACATAATAATATATCAATAGAGGTATTGCAAATATTGCTTGACATAATTTTAATAAATCATCCAAATTTATTTTTTCTGTTACCGAATTTCACATTTATTGCTTAAACAAGCGATATTTTGCATAATAAGCAAACAATCGAATCAACCAAAGCTAGCCGAAGGTTTATAGTAATAAATGAAGTATTAAAAAAAAAAGGATAAACTGTAAAACATTATTAAAGCTGAAGTACAAGTGGAAATGAGAGAGAAAATATTTAATTGCTGCAGATAAAGAAAATTTAAGTAAGAGATGAAATTTATTAGTTAATTAGAGTTAATTATTACGAAAACCGTTAGCTCTTTCTCTTTTCCAATAGAAAGAGAAATTCAGAAAAATCAGATAAATGTATTTCCGCGTAACGGACAATAAAAGAGACAATACGTATGGAAGAGAAAAATAACCAGTTCAAAATTGGGGCAGAAGAATTTTGTTCCATCGATTTTCGATAAAGGTATTGCGACAGAAAGAACAAGAAGAAAAAAATCCCACGAAAAAGACTAAAAGTACTTTAGATAAAAATTCGGAATATGCAACACGTTTCTGTTTGGTTTGTGTAATGTTTTTCTTTTGAATGATTTCAAAGTTAGGAAAATCAATTATTGAAACTAATAGTCACAATTACTTTATAAGCTAGTTTTATATGAAGCTACTGTGGAAAATTATTTATTTGCAATAGGAAATCAGCTGCCCAGATACATCAGGTTTTTAAATTTAATGACTTTTTACGGCAGTAAAAAGTCATATGAATTTTCTGGAAAAATAAAAAATCAGAAGTGCAGTAATTGTGTAATCTAGTAATATGATACTAGTTTATGCAAGCAATTACAACGCAAATGTAATTTTTATTAATTGAATAGTAAAATATTATAAATATGCTTATTGTATTCTCCGTTTACTAGGATAAGATTTGTTGCAGTTTAAAGGAAGAAATAGGATAATAAAAAAATGCGTAATGACTGAAAATATTGGAAATATAATGACTAAGAAATGACTAATAATGACTATTGAAAAAAGTAAATAAAATGAGGTATCTCCAGGAGTTCTCTAAAGTGAGGTCAGAGGAGACCCCCGAATTGTGACTCGAGAAAAGTTTCATATTCAGAAAATTTCGCTGACGGTTCGGCAAATTTTAAAATTTTTAACAGACTTCTTAATACCCGTAAAGAAAAGATGACTTTAATTTTATTTTGAATTCCAACAGATAATTTAACTTATGGTGACTCCAAGCGTACTCAATGTAGTAGTTGAAAATCTACATTATGTTATCAATAATTGCTTATCATTGCACCCCCCCCCCTCCTGTATTCAAAGAAAAGTTAAAATATCCCTCCTTTAAAGACAGAGTTTCTAATTGTAAGTATGTAAGAACAAAATCAAATATTGGGAAATATGCTTCGAGGAGCACCCTCCTTCTTGCAAAATTGTTTTGTGCCAAAACTCACAAGCGACCACACGGTGGGTTGGCGCTAGGCGAGTCACAGACATACATTGCTACATAGAGACAAATTTCATACTTCATACTTTCATACTTTTTTAGAAGAGATATACTTTCAATGTACTATATTCAACATTTTCTAGGTTGTGTATTTGTTATAGAATTAAAAACACTTTTTAAATAAAATAACGTTCATATTTTATTCTCATGTTTCTTTTGTTTTGTTTTTTCAATAAAAGTAAATTGCATCTAGTAAGAATAGTGTAGGAGACAACACAAGATTTTTTAAAATTCTTATTCAGATTCTCTCTTTAAAATATGCATGCATTTTTTTTTTTTTGGCTGTTTCGAGATTTATTTTTGTTTTAACTTAAATTCAGTTTCTGCAATTAAAATATTTCAGAAAAAATTATTATTTTATCGGACTATTTTAAAGAAAAATGGAATGGCAAATGTTAAATTCACAACTGTTGAACATTAATTAAATTGGTTTCATTTAATTAACATTTTTATCAGGAGTAAGACACATTTGGAGGAAGTATAACTCTTTAAAGGCACTAAAAAAGAGAATTTGCTCTTAAATTACGGTAACATTTTTGCTTTTTTCAAAATCAAATAAATTGATTTCGGCAGTAAAATTCTTTTCTTTTAAAGCGTAGAATGAAGTGTTTTTTTTTTCGTATTTGGCATCCTTAATTACGAAAATACTCATTACTAAGCATTAACTCCACAGATTTTTTACTCCTGAACTTCCAATTTTGAAAATTAAAAATAATTAAATATTCACCATTATTTCCGCACCGTAATCAAGGTTCAGGACATTTAGCAAAAATTACTATAAATAAGTTATATTTTTAATTGCTTTTGAAAATGATGCAAATTTTTCATGCAAATGGGATAGCAAATAATTAAAAAAACTGGTTTCTGAAAATTGTAATAAATATTTAAAAAGTCACAAAAGGGGAAACATATGTTTTGTCGACTGCCGCGTTTTGTATAATTGGACGAAATACCTTTTCAAACAAAAAGCTGTAGTTGATGAGTTCTGTAGTTGATGAACAATTTTTTATTTAAAGTATTAGAATTTAGAATGTGCGCGGAATCTTGTCGCATATTATAATAAGCTAACCTCGGAAATTCTGAACCGCACAGACTTTACGCCCCCCCCCCTTCGAACCTTGATGTTCGTCAGCCTTCCCACTCCCCCAGACACATACTGTATGAGGTCAGTATTTACGTCATTTGAAAGAAAGTAAAAGGGGAAAAAATATTGGTAAAAACTAAAAACAAAAATGAATCTTCATAAATGCGATAATGGTTTCCTTTTTTTTTCCCTTCTTTCTTTTCTTTTCAGTGTCAGCTCGTAAGTTAAGTAGAACTTTAATGGGACACAATTTTTAATTTCTTTGATAATTATATCTTTGAACAAGCCACGAAAAATCGGTAAAAATAAATTGCAGCAGAGATTGGATTTAGGGCCTGTTAAATTAGGACGGCAGAATTCATCTGATATACAATCGGAAAATGGGAATTTGAAACCGAAGCTAGTCAAGGCTAGCTGATGCTGGTTTGTAACAGAAAATACAGGTAACTTACAGGTTTAGAGAAAATTACAACGTTAAGAAGGCACAAATAAGCAGGGACACTGCATACACGTGTTTCGGTGTTACAAGGAATGCCTTTTTCAATGCAAAAAAAATCTCTACATCAATAGCACAAAGGTATTTGTAAACTTTAACTTACAGGTTCTTTAATATTGTTGCATGTAACTTTAATTTGGCCATATTAACAGAACAGGTGAAATCAAGGAGCAGATGAATGAAATACAAACCAATTTGAGGTAATGCAGGATTTGTTGTGAATGTTTTAATACCAGTCATGAGATGACTACCACTTTGCCATTGATAATGTTTTGAATATAATGGTAACAAAAAGGTCTCTATTTACTTCCAATGCCTTATTCGATGCCACTGTCTTCCATCTTAAGTCTGCTTATGCTGAAAATCCAATTTCAGAGATATGAAGATACAAACTGCACTAGAACTCAAAAAAAAAAAAAAAAACAGGCAACAGTGTCGAAAATAGTTTCATATGAATGTGACCACGAACTTAGATAAACTGTAGTCGGTTTCGCTTTTAAGTTTTATTATTCCCCCCCCTCCCCCTCCCCCCGTTTGGTGGCTCGCTCTCCAGGTTAAGAACCACTCGCTAAAGAATGCGGTCAGAATAATAATAAGGCAAAATATTCTTTACTTAAATCAAAAATCTTGCAAAAAGCCAGAATTGAAAAAAATGCAATTAAAAAAATAAGGAATCTAGATTTTATTTATTATGTATTTTTATGGAAGATATTATAACAGGCCCAAGAGTGCAGCTAAACTAGTATTGAGAGCCAAAAATGCCATTTCCAGAAATAAAACTATTAACCGTGTTTAGAGTTTTACAAAACCATTACATTCCTGTAATTAAAAACTAATATGAAATTAATTATTTACATTATGACTTTAAAAAAATTGCAATTGGTTAATTAATGCAGCTAAATTAATAATAATGACCGAAACCTTCTACTAAGGGAAAACTATCGTTGATACTCCAAGTTCTACAAAACCATTACATCCCATACAATAAAGTCTAAAACAACAGAGTTATGCTTATTATGAATATAATTAGAGAAAAAAATAATGGTATGTAAATTCCACTGAATTGGAGATACATCTAGGAGAAGTGTAATTTATGATGATAGCATCGAACTGATCTCAACTAAGTCAGTTTGATTAAGCTTCGCTTTGAAATCTAAAACATTCATTAACGCTTATGCATACTCTAAATAAAACCTGAATAAAAAACAGGCAAAGCGTATTTTTGACTTATATAATATTATCCGGCATTACTTACTTGTTTGACTTACAGGCATGGGTCATGAATAATACATTTAGGGTGAAGTGTAGAAGCACTTCGAAATAAAATCTGATCAGAAGCTCACATCACTCTTTTTTTTTTCATATTAAGCGATTGAGAAGTTTTGATGGCTCAAAGTAATAGATGCGTCTACTCTTGTACATGATATAGAAGCAATCCCTGAATTAAAAAAAAACCCTATAAATAAAGTGTTATGTGTTAGACACCTTCTAAGGTATATAAGCTTAATTAACACTGAGAATGAAATTGTCAAATGCAAGTATTAGGGTATGTTTTCCAAGTACCGGAGAACTGAAAAAAGAGTATTTATTTAGTAAATAGTACGTTTTCAGTGCAATTTTTCAGGTACAAGTGGGACAGGTGAAATAGTTAATTTTGTTTAGTTTTTTATCCATTACTTAATTCATTTACATTATCCCATCAATTTATTACCCTTGTTATAATACCGCTACTTTCGTGTTTATTTACTATTTTATTCCTTAATTCAGTTGTACTTTTGGTTTTCAATTTTTTAAAATCATTCCCTAGTTTATTACTTAGTAGTGATTACTATATGCACCTATTAAGAAATTTCATACTTTAACTACCGTTTCAAATACGAAACAATAATAATAAAACCCAAAATTGTTTTCATACATTTGATTAAAAAGTGAAAATATTTTGAGAAAAGTCCGGAATGAATGAATTTTAAGCGTCAGAAGAAAATAGAATAAGCAAAGTAGCAACCCATTACAGGTTTTTGTATGCAATAACTAACAAGCGTCCCGTTTTTAGGCCACTGATCATAAATGGGTTAAATGTTATTTGCAGTTACTAAAATTGTCCTTTTTGTTAACTTTATACCTTCGGTGTTAGTAATGAGTTAAGGAGGTAAGTGAGAAAAGATTCAGGCATGCATGATTACGAAACTCCAAAACGATACATAGGAATTACCACTTTGTATTGTTTTGAAACATTTAATTGCCATCTTAAATTTCAATAATTGTATAAAATTCAATTTTTAAATCTGAACAATTTCAAATTTTAATTTACCACCATGTGGTTAGTAATTTAAATAAAACGATATTTAACTAATGTTTTTAAATAATTTTAAGCATGTGCTCGTCAAATGTCTAGGATATTTGATGTTTTAAATAATAAGGTCAAAAAGTAATTTAAAAATGCATTTATAAAAATTGAATGAAAAAAGCTGTAATGAGTTCATTTTAACGAATGGAACTTCTAAACACAATATGCATGTTCGAAGGATCTTAAAACTAAAAGTTAAATATGTCTCCAAGAAGAAGAAAAGCAATAAATTTACATCTGCTGAATAATTGCTAATTAGGCGGACTTAAATTGACATTTTTATTATACTTATTCCTGTTTTTATTTACGAAAGGAAGTAGGAATATATAAATAAATACTTTGCAAAAACGGCAGCACTTAGAACTTATTTCGGGAGAAAAATTACTGTTTTTGCTAGTTTCTTAAATTGTATTTTCTTTTACTACAAGTACTTTCTCAATGCTAGTTATCTTCTCCTTGGTTTTTAATTACAGAACTATTCATTAGTAAGCGCGGAAATAGAGTGAAAAAATGATATCCCCTCAATTACCAAAGTTCAAAGAAAATCCTTTTTTTTATTTCTTTCAAGTTCTCTTTTTTCTTTCTTTTTTTTTCTTTTTTATTCAGCCCCTTCTTTTTTGCACAAATGTCAACGGCATCTGCTCAAGCCATAAATTACACGCAAATAAAGGTTAGATAAAATTAGTTCATATTGCTTCTTATGTTTCGGCTATGAAAATTCTACAAATCTGACTATTTCGAATGTGAGTTTTCAGGAAAATTTCTGAAAATAATCCGTTTGTATAAGGTTTACCTGGATATGTACGCACAAAATCATGTGTATGTGTCGAAACATAAGTGGTAACATAAAAAAAAAATAAGGCTAATTTTCCTCACATAATACGTCAATCGTAATTTGTCAGACATGCGCTTACGGTTTGCTTTTTCTTATTATTATTATCGGTTAGGTATTAAAAATATATTCTTTTGAGGTCTATCTAATGTTACAACTTAATCGTACTTTATGTAGCACCTGAAAATATTTCTATAAATAATAATGGGAACAGAACCTTTTTTCGGATCATAATATGCTTAATGAAAGTCGTGTAAAGGAGAAAATGTTGCTATAGTATTTTACGTAGTTTTGATGGTCAGTTTTTCTAAAAGAGTTTCTTTTAAAAGCCTTTTTGAATCAAAAGTTACATATTGTTGCTATGTTTTATTTTTTTATTCCAATACTGATCCGCAGTTTGTTGTTTCATTAATTGAAAAACGCATTCATTAGATAAATATTACAAATACTTTTGTGCTGTTGATGTAGAGAAAAATACAACATTAAGAAGGCACAAATAAGCAGGGATACTCCAGACACGTGTTTCGGAGATACAAGGAACCCCTTTTTCAATGCAAGAAATGTGAGCTTTAGGATGAAGAATCATCCGATAAAAGAAGGATTATCTGATGGATCCGGATGATTCTTCACCCTGAAGCTCACACTTCTTGCATTGAAAAATGGGTACCTTGTAGCCCCGAAACACGTGTCTGCAGTATCCCTGCTTATTTGTGCCTCCTTAACGTTGTATTTATCTCTACATTCATTAGAGTCAAAAATATCAACGTTATAACTTTAATTATTCTTGTCAGTATTTTTCAGACGTTATGCTAATAATTTCCTGTTCAGTCTACTTTTCCCTTGCAATTATTAGTGAAAATAACTGAGTCGTAACAGATGTGTCAGAATAATTTATTCCTAAAAAAAAAGTATTGTCCAGAACAAAGACAACTAGCTGACCAGTGCAAAGCATTTGCACTGGACAGATAAAAAGCAAAAACCAGTTTTTTCTGGTATTTTTTTTTTAATTTTCCCGGAAAAATGTGAGTTGCTTGATTATTTTTCGCTCATAGCGGTGAAAAAAAAATCTTTAAAACAATGTCATATTTTTGAAGCTTGATGAATTATTGCTGAATCTATGATGAATTATTGCGAAATCATATCCTTCTCATTATGTGCACGACGTGCCACCAACCGTGATAATACGTCTTAACTTTCAAATGTTATTTATCAAAGTAATATGTCATAAAAAACAAAAACAAAAAAAAAACTTTTTTGACGAAATTAACTTTTACAACTTTTAAACCATCTGTCTATTTTTTCTCAATAGCCGGTACGATAAGCTTTAAAATGAGGGGCAAATCGTGGAATTCAATAAATAAATAAGGGAGATCTCTGGTAGTAATAGAAAACAAGCTAGGGAAATAAAATATACGATTCAAGAAATAAAACTAAAACAATAAAGATCAAATAATCGCATTCTTAAAAGTGAGAAAAGAATGCCTATAAAGCTATTCTTTAGCAGAAAAAAAAAGTAACACAACATGATTTAATGTTTCGTTTTACCAATCTTTTATATTTATGGTATTTATAAATACAAAACTCGTGCAATGAATGATTTGTATCATAAATTTGAAATATTATTCCGTGCACTTTTTATATCACTGCTTGAAAGATTCTCGGTTGTTTACAATTGTTAACAAATTTGAATTTTGTATTTCATATCCATTAAAAATGCCATGTTTATTTGATGTATCTAGTTTATCTAGATTACCTAGTTTTTCTTTCATTAAGCAAAATGGTGCAAAACGCCATTAATATTAAATAGCTATTGTAATTTACTTAATATAAGGAATTTGACTTAATCAAATATTGCTCAATAGGGTGGAGCGAAAAAAAATGAATTTTTGTTTATCGTAAACGGGTACCTTTCATTTACTGTGAGTGATGATAAGTAACAATTCTGTAAGATATTTTTATTTTGCGACGTCATCTTTAGTCTGCGCATTTGAAAAAAAAAAAAAAAAAAACTTTTATGAAATTAGGAGCAAGCTTAGCATTATTTGCTGTCTTTACTTCAAAAAGAACAATTAATTCATTTCTAATTAACGTTTAAAAAAAGACAAAATAACTTTAGCACTTATCATTTTACTTTAAACTCTTCAACACAACTTTTTATTGCTTATTTATTTTAGACTAAGGTAAGAAAGTACAAAAAAAAATAAAAATACTTTATGCCTTCATATTAACATATTGGCCAAGAAAGAAGTTTCACAGAATGCTGAGTAAACTGCTAGTAGTCCTATCATAAATAATGAAATATATAGGTTTTTTTAATTTCTTAAGTATTGAGTTTTTGAAGAAAAAAATATTACATGATTACCATGGACATTAAACTTTTTGGTCCCTACCTTGTTTTTCTTCATTATCTCTTTGAAAAGGAATAGAAAGTTAAAATAATGTGATTTGGAAAGCAACAAATGAAAAAAAAAAATCTTACAACAAAAATATATTTTTCAACTGCAATAATTATTTTGAAAATTTTAAAATATCAAAGGAAATGAAATTTTAGCATAATTGAAATAACTGTTTCATAATGAAAACTTTTGATGTTTAATCGCATTTGCATAATTCAACTCAATTTGAATAATTTGTAAGTGAGGTATCATTTTCAAAGAAATCATAGTACTCATTCTTAGATCAAACACACGGGTTTTCGGAATTAAATTCAGCTTTAAAGAACTAAATTTTTTGGAAACAGTTCTAACGATAATAACAGAAATTAATAAAATTTTGATATCATATTTCCTTCATTTCCATTTTCTTTAAATTGTTTCTCTATTTTTAAAAATTGTGTTTTTTTTTTTTTTTTTTTGAATGTTTTCTGAAAAGGGGTTGTCAACCAATTTAATAGTGAAACCTGCACTCTAAATGATATGTGGATTAGTATTTTACAACATTTTACATTTTTATCAGCATGTGTGAAAAAAAAAAAAAAAACTCGCAATATAAATGTGTATCTTTTATTTTTCTAAAACATTACCTCATAAAAAGTATTGTACTTGCGTCAAAAAAGAATATATTGAAATGCATTTCAGTTGTATTTGGTTAAATAACAGCAAAAGTATGTCTTAAATTATGTGTACTTGAAATGCGTTATAACCCCATTATGTCTACCCATTATTTTTATATCTTAATATGTGCACTCTAGAGGTGTGGAATATACAGCATTTTCAACAAAGCAATTTCTATTTTGTATGGTAGATCAAAAGAAACACAAAAGTTTAAATTTTTAATTTATTCTTGAACTCCATGAATCGTTTTCTTAGTTACGTCAAAAAATAATGAAAAAAGAAAAAACGCATACTATTTTAACAAACTTAAAGACAACTTAAATTGCACTTTTGTGTACATCTAACAATAATTAAGGGCATACTTATATTTCATGTGCACGTTTTCTTAAAAAATGCTTCTATATTACATTTGGAGGATTTTTCGGATCGCATGAGAACTGCGAATCACAGATTAAAGGTTGTAGTTGCTCTAATAAGGTACTGGTCGATCGATGAGGCATCGGAATCGTAACCGGAAAGTCCCGGGCTCCAGACGGTCGAAGATCAACCGTGTTCAGTAATGGTGACTGGGGCATGTTAAGAGTGTTCGTAGTCAAAAAGACCTTCAAGTTTTTATTCCAATGCATTGGGCCTTTTAGGGTGCTGAACCAGAAGTTACTAGTTTCCTGGTCTGGATCAAACAAAACGGAGTGCTCTTCATGGGCCCAGTCAACCGGTTAACCCACGTGCAATGGTGGTTACGATGAACCTTGCAGTGAGTCACTGAGCCACAAGCATTGTTGACGCATAATTTCTTAAGATTTTAAATTAATTGCGTACAGTGCAACTTTCTTCCCACATTGATCTTACGCATTGACTACTGGGGTGTTTCAATTTACCAAATATTCTAAGAGGTAAAAATGAACCTGATTTCATTCGCTAACAAACAGTTATGAAGTAAACCTTTTCATACCTAATTACTCTAAAGAAGAGCAGTTTTGGACACAATTTAAAAATTGCTATGGCTTTATGTATCCAAATAGAAAGGAGGCGTGTTTATATTAAACACATAGGAACTGTGTTTCTCTTTACCCTAACTGATTCTATATGTTTCTAATTTTTTATCACTATAGCCAAACAACTTACCATTTCTGTACCTCAGAACCCGACAAACTCAAGTTCAGAAATGAAGATTTTAAGATTATTACTATGTTGTATGTAGATGGCATATGAGAACGTTGTTTTATAAAAAGGAAATCCCTTTGCAATTATTTCTCAGTGTTAAAAAAGATCGAGTTATATATTTTGAATGCAGCTGAAAAATGTTTTTGCACTCTCTTAAAAAGTAACGGCAATGTGAGTTTCTTGCGTCTGGCTTTGAGGTACGGATTTTACATTTCAATTTCCACAAATTTAAGATAAAGTGTAGAAAAATGTTAAAAAAAAACAAACAAACAAACAAACAAAAACACACATTTCTTCTGACATGTCTTACTTTACTTATTTAGCATTTCGTTCGTTGGTTATCTTTGGCTAATAAATAATACGTATACTGTTAACTGTAAACTAATTAGTTTTATCTCCTGCGCTTTTATGGATATGTATTAGCAATAAAAATTAGCATTTATGACGCAGTTGCTGCTGCTTTAGCACTAAATTTTATCTTCATTACCTTTGCGTGACTAATTTGAAAAATAAATAAATATGTTTAATACGGTATTTTTCGCTAATAAGTAAAAGTAAGATCAAAGTAAATGTTCAGAGAAACTATTTTATTACTTTGTATCCTAAACTTTCGTGCTCAAACGCGCTTAACGGTGGTATTTGAAATTGTTAATCAAATATTTCATATCTTTAGAAATATATCATGTAGGCATATTAATGTGTGTGTGTTTAATAAATCCAGCAATAAACAAAGTTGTGACGTACAGTCGAGACCGCTTATTAAAATATCGCTTAAAAGAATATCCCGCTTAATATAATACATTTTCAATGTACCAAACCTTGTAATGTATAATTTTCGTCCCTGCTCGGGTTCGACTGTATTTGAAAGCACTAGTTTTTGAGATTTAAAAATTGGTTTTTTGACTTTTATACCATGACTTTAATGCCACCCAATTACTTATAATTCATTTATTTGTTATTAATTTTAAAGCTGCTGCAATTTTGAACTTAATATTTCCATGTCATTCGTAAAACTTTTCATGAGTTTTTCAATTTAGAAAAAAAAAAAAAATACGGAAACTGCAATTTAAATTTGAATTAAAGCATTTATATTAAATTTATTTAATGCTCTGAAATTAAAAGGAAAGTTATTATTCAACGTCCTCATCCAAACTTCTTCGTCATTCAGTACTGATTTATATCGATTTTTATTAAATGCAAATTTTTTTCAGGCGGCACCTTCAACATTTCATTAGCAGAGAACAATGTTATGAACGATGTATTTTCTTTTCTGACCTAGCACGTAGTCTACCCTCATCCAGAATTATTTTCAAAAAATATATAAATTTAATTGAACCCAATGTAAAAACCTAGGGGTTTTTTTTTTCTTGTCGCCAAATATTGCTACAGACAGTATCGTAGTTCGTGAAAATGTAAAATAGATACAAAAACTTGATAAACCTCCAGCTCGAAAAAAATGTCTCATAAACTGTCACACTTTTCAAAACAAACACTTTTTGCTTCGGAAATGGATTGCATACATTTCGTTAAATCCTGATTAATAACACTGGTCTGCGAGGAAACATTTTTTTGCATTTTTTACTAGTGGTTTAAACAGTATTTCATGTGCTGATTACGGAAAAAATAGTAAAAAAATTTCATCACCCTCAGATAACTCACACATTTCATTTGAAACTTTCCTATTTTTAGGGTTTTCTTGTTAAATATGCGCAATATTTTTCAATATTATAGCCTATGAAAGGGTTAAATTTAGTCTGAATAATATAGCTTTTATAGTGAACATGTTACTAAACAATGTAAGCACGTTATTTTCAAAAAAAAAAAAAAAGAGTTTTTATTTTATTTGAAAAGAACAATAAATCTAAACTGGGAAAATCCATTTCCTACTGAGTTCTCAGTCAGTCTGCTCCCCCCCCCCCTGTTCCTACAGTGTACTAGGGGTAATTGTGAAGAATGTAGCGAGTCGTGACCTTGATTCCAGTCAGTGACTCAGTGTGGAGCTATACTTCCGTGCTAAGCACAAAAGTCGTATCTGCACTTTTTAATAAAATTAAGTTATTATCACCAGGTGGTTCTTTATAACTTATTCTATCTAAATGCAATGTTTTATGGTCATTTGCGAACGGGAAATATTTTTTTCAAAAATCCTGAAAAAGTACCTGCTTAATCAAATACATGGAGGCACAAAACTTTAAACAGCAATCTCTCAGTTTGAGATCGTCTGCAGGTACCACTTTTGCGCTTAGCACGGCAGTCATTAGTTCTTATAAAATTATTCACTGATTTAAGTAGAGCAGTAAATATTTCTGTTTATCTTGCCAAAAAACCTTTAGGCTCATTGTTTAGTATATAGTTCTTAGATTTTAGAGATGTTTCTTATCAACTAATGTTTCTGTAATACTCTGGCTAAATAAATCTGCTGTCAACATGTCTGTCAACAATCTGTCAACATGTGTTCCCTCAAAAACATATTTGACACCCTATAGTATGAGGTTGTGTTCTTTATTAACTTCGGATCGTATTGTGTACAATGTACACAATACGATAGTGACGAAAACGAAAATACATACCCTGTACAATCTAGTATGTATTTTCATTTTCATTTTGTATATTTTCTATATTTCAACCTTTATTTTCATGTAATCAAATAAAACATCATTTCTTCTCCAATATTTGCATATCCCATTGGACTGTCTCTTCTCTTCTCTCTACTAATAATAAAGCTGAAAGTTTGTCTCTCTCTCTTTCTTTCTTTCTGTCTGTCTGTTACGCGCGTAGCGCCAAAACCGTTCGGTCGATTTTCATGCCACTTGGCACAAAATTAGTTTGTAGCATGTAGTTTTGCACCTCGAAGCGATTTTTCGAAAATTCCATTTCGTTCTTTTTCTATTCGAATTCTTAGCGGAAATTCGATAAAAGAGGGAAGAAATATTTCACACACATTTTCAAGTCTTATGTCATTCGAAAGCTTGAAATTTTCTGCACAAAATGAAGTTTTTTCGAAGTTTCTACGATCATCAGGAGAGCTGTAACAATTGTTTTTAGAATCCCGAAATTCAAGGCTTACCTTCAGTAAAGCAAGCCAAACGATTCTAAAAATGGTTGAGCTTTAGAATAAAATTTGTTTGAAAAGAGAGATAAAATGAATTATTTTATCAACGGAAATCAACTTTTCATGTTGTTACTATGGTTACGTGTTCATACTTATTTTTGTTTCGTTCTTTTTCCAGGGTTGCCAGCGTCAATCTTCGTAGGCTACGGCCAGACGTAGTATTTTTGATTCTACGGTAGTATTTTTTCGGCCCAAATAAGGAGCGTAGTATTTTTCTGGCAACCCTGTTTACAATACACTAATGACTTAATTAAAAGATTTGGCGGATTTTTTTTTTTTTTTTTCATGTTTATAGATTTCGCATTTCAGCAACATTGATTTTGGCAACGTTTGGAAACAGTAGTATTTTGTAATATTTTTTTTAGAGGAGGCGTAGTATTTTTTTGTTCCAATTCTCTGGCAACCCTGTCTTTTTCCCGGTGAAGATGCTTTGGGACCCTGCTTGGCGCGTTTTCAAAAAGTCAACTACGCCAAATAGCTAGGGTTACCACGCTTGGCACGCCTATCGTTCATTTAGCGAGAAAAGGGGACCTAAAGCACAGATTAACGAAATATCGTATCAATTGCGATATTGCATCGTTTTTTTAAAGTGTTTCATTTTGGAAAATGTATTGTTTTGTTTTTTAAGCTAGGAAAGAAAACTTTCTTCTTCTTTTAAACTTTGGTAAGATTTCTGTTGGTTCCTGTTATCAACAAAATTGTTCTTATTTTCTCTTTTGGCTTATTTTTGTCCATCTCCCTTGGGGTTGCATTCGAATGTTCCAAGGGGGTGTTTTACCCCATTTATCGGGTAAATCAGTGTTTTCAATGCAAGGTGATATGAATTGGTTAACAAAAGTGATATGAATTGGCGCGACCACTTGGCGATATATCGCCAAGCTTTTGATCGCCAAGTATTTGACGCCAATTGGCGAAATTTTTTTTTTTTTTTTTTGATTTAGGTTCAATTTGGCGCTGTTGGCGATATTTTGCGAAAAATCCACTGAATGATGTTAAAATCGACGATATTTAGGAGATTAATCATTGTAAAACATTTCTTTGCATTGTTTCGTAGCAAACTAGGGATACAAATGTTTGAATTGTTATCTTGCTCACTCCAAGCACTATTTTAGCACTTAAGGCATCTACTAAGAAATTTACACGTAAAATTAAGTAGTGTGGGGTCATTATCAGATCTTTATACCACTTTGAAGGAGTTATAGTTGAATAAAACTAAAATAGAGCATTTTTTCTGCTATATCAATTATTTTACAAATGAACTTTTAATTTTATAACACGGGCAAAGCCGTGCGGGTACCGCTAGTGTTAAATATTACAGACAAAGACGTTCTTTACAAACCAGGAAATGCATTTTTACAAGTTGTCTGGTAATCTTTTTACGGGAAATATTGTAATATATTTAGGCGCATGCATCATATTTTCTTACTCGTTTTAACATAGGTTCTTGCAAAAGGTAAGAAATAATCGTGATTTTTAGAAGGTACTACAAAATCTACATTAAAGCATGTTTAAAGGTGTTACGCGATCCTCAACGGTATCAATTTATGATACTGTGAGTGGTATACAGGTACCAATTTGATATGGTGATCTAATTCATTAGTGGTTAGTACATTGCTGTGTGAAAAGAATTAATTAAAACTTCACCAGAATCTCACTATTTAAATCAAATTGAATTATATTGTATAGGTGAATCATACCGTGTTTAAATCTCTAAAATTAATACATAGCATGCAATGGACAAATAATCAAGAATATATATTTAAATCACTTATTTATTTATTTCAATAAACATATTTAACGATTCATGTATTCATATAACTATTTAAATGTTGCAACTTAAAATAATAATTTAAATGGCCATAATTAAACAAAAGATGTTGGTACCAACGGAAACTTGCACTTACGTGCTGTAGAAAGGTAATCGTGCTGTTCGCTGTCCATATGATTTTGTAGATGAGCGGGTAGCTAGATGCAAGCACTGATGAAGATAAAACATTCTGTCCATTGTCGATATTTATTCGTAGATTTGCTATAATTAGCTCATTCTCTAGATGTATAGATAGCTAGATGCATCTTGAATGTAAAAAGGAGGAACTGGTGCGATTTCTTCAGAAACAGAAAGTTCGTTTATAAAAGTTCACTTATTAAACACCGTCCTCGTCATTCTCTAGACTAACTTTTTAAAAAGACAGGATACAACCTTTTTCAAACCTTCAAGTTCTCATGGAGAAGAATTTCTGGATTATTATGTAGTTGCAGTTAAAAAACGCATCTTCAGCAGAATTGCACATCATCTTGTAGAAAAAAGGAAAAGATTCTGGGGGACTGGGCAGCAACCACCCAGCCCCCAGCAAACGTATTCGAAGACTTAGCTCATCCTGCAAACCTCAGCGCAAGAGGCAAGCGCCCCATAATTCTTCCAAAAACGTGAACTAAAACTACCGCTCACTCCCTGATTGGCTACAGGAGTTTGCCAAACCAGAAAGGAAGAATTCCTCCGGTACTGTTGCAGTTAGCATTTTCAAGGCTCCGGTAAACAGGAAGTTGTATGCGAATAGGGAAACCGCTCACCTTCTCATACTTAACAGTTGTGGCTGTTTAGCGTTAAGAGGATGCTATAAGGTTTTGCCTTGTAGCATTATCCCCCCTCCAAAAGAAAAATAGTAATATCCACATGTTGGAAGTTAAAATGCAGGAACACCTCAATTTGACAAAATTCAAAATCATACATGTGATGAAAAAAAACATGTTGACAGAGTACACACATTTGATTAACTAAAACACATAAAATAAAAAAAAATAGTGAAATTCTAGTGCATTAATCACCCAGAGTTCAAAAACAATTACGTAAACACTCAAATCAGTTAGTTGTATCAATCATGAAATGATAGGCATGAAAAACTCAATTAATAAGTGGATAAAGTTTCGAATCATAATATGCTTTTCTCCTTCAAAACACTCAGCAAAATTCTTTAAGCAATATCAAAGCACTGGACTTTTTTTTTTTTTTTTCATATACTTCAAATTATTTCAAACTCATAACATTGTAATCACTTCACATACTTCAAATTATTTCAAACTCATCATAACTTGTAAATGGTATTAAAAAAGATTATGATTAACATTACTTAACAGATTACATGAAGGCATCAAAAAATTTGACATGTGTGCAAAACACTTTTTTTTTTTTGAATTATTCTGAGTACTTGTCCCAGTTAAATACGGAACCAGCCAGCTATAAAACCAGAATGCAATTTAAGGCCTTTAAATAACACATACAAAGTAACCCAAAACAGGCTCTCAGTCCTGAACAACAAAAAAAATTTTTTACTCCAAATTGGAAAAAAATTTTGAAAACCTCCAAAGAAATCAACGTACTAAATCATAACTTCAAAACCAATACTTCTTATTCCTCAAAACTAATGAACATCCTTTAAATGCTTAATTAAACTCTACATCCTTCTGCTGGAAAAGTTTGCTTACATGTAATTTTATTTCCTTTCCTTCATTAAAAGCATCCTTAATTAAATAATTGTCATTTCTAAATTTTCCAATTATCTCATGAGGTCCATTATATTTTTTCTGCAAAGAACCTGGATGTTGGAATGCTGAGATGAAAACTTTATCACCTATTTCAAAATTGGGTTTCTTCCTACCCTTTATATAATTCTCTCTAGAGGAAAAGTAAGCGTCCTCATTTTCATTAAAAGTGTCCTTAATTTTCAATAATTCACTCGAAAGTTTACTTTGATATTCATTATAGTCCTCTACATACGTTGGTTCACTGTGAAGGTTAAGAGGGATGTTAATTTCTCTACCGAAGAAGATCTTAGCTGGTGAAAACCCAGTAACCGTATGGATTGAGCTGTTATAGTGCAATTTAAACACAAGGAGTTTTTTATTCCACTCAAAGGTTTTATTACACATTGCTGCAATACTTGTTTTCATTATTCTGTGCACGACTTCTATCATTCCGTTAGATCTCGGTAAGTAGATAGAACTCTTTCTCTCCTGAATTCCCAATTGTTTTAAGAAAATTTTAAATTCCTCAGCCTTGAAGCTAGGACCATTATCAGAAATTAAAAATTTTGGAATACCAAAAGATGCAAAATACCCATTTAGAGCTTTAATTATGGTTGGAGCTCTAATATTAGAAAGTGGTATAGCCTCCAGATACCTTGAATAATGGTCTACTATAGTTAAAATAAAACAATGATTTTCAGCAGATCTTGGTAATTTACCCACAATATCAATTCCCAGGCACTCGCCAACTCCCAAAAACTTCTTTGGAATCATTTGATAAGTGGTAGAAGAAGGCTTAGGCTTATGACTTAAACATTGACTACAGTTTTCGCAAAATTGCTTAGTCATTTTGAACATTCCTTTCCAAAAATATTGTTTTTTCAAAAAATTGTAAGTCTTAAAAACACCAAAATGTGGAGTATGAGCTTGCGTTAAACAAATCTTAAAAAGAGAATTAGGAATCAGAATCTTGTTCTGTAAAATTTTAGACTTAGATTTCTTATTCCTACTCAGAAGTTTAATCATTACTAACTCAGTATGAGAATCAATGAAATATTTAGAAACAATTTTAGGGTCATTATTCTCAATTCCTTTAATTATAGCTTGAATTTTACTGTCATCTCTCTGATGGGACTTAATTGAAGAGTAATTTAGTTCATCACTAGATTCAAAAATTTTAAGGTGAGTTACATTTTCATTTTCAAAAGGAACTCTTGAAAGATAATCAGCAGGCTGTTGAGCGCCCTTCAAATATGATGCAATACAATCAAATTGTTGAAGATAGAGGATCCACCTGGCAACAATATCAGGTTGTTTATTTAATTCTATATGATAAGTTAAGCTCTTGGCATCAGTTAAAATTTCAAATTTGTTACTATACAATTTTTGATGAAAAATTTTTACTGATGAATAAATAGCAAACAATTCTCTACGAATGGATGGATACCTTGACTCAGCAGGGGTTAGCTGTTTGGAATAGAATTCTACAGGAAAATAATTCTCCCCAATCTTTTTTAACAAAATTCCACTTATTGTAACTTTGGAAGCATCAGTAGCTAAAACTAATTCATCATTAGGTCCTAAATTCTTTAGTTCTGGTTTATTCATCATAATATCCTGAATTAGGTCGAAAGACTCTTGGCACTGTTTTGACCAAACAAAAGGAGTTTTCTTTTTGGTTAAATTTACAATGGGATAGGTAATATCCGCAAATTTGTCAATCATATGTCTGAAGTAATTAACCATACCTAGATAAGCTTGAACTTCCTTGACATTTTTTGGGATAGGAAATTTTGTTACTTTTAAAATGTTGTCATCCGAAGGACTGAAACCATTCTTATTTAAAGTGAAACCTAAGTAGTTAATCTCTGTTTTGCAAATTTCAAATTTGGCGGGGTCCAAGGTAAGGTTGAATTTCTTTAATCTATCGAAAACTAGCTGTAAATTATGTTTGACCTGATCGATACTATCCCCGGCAATTATTACATCATCTAAAAAGAACTGGATTTTACTCCCTTTAAGGTCGTTTAAAGCTTTAGAAATCAAAATGTGGAAAAATTGACATGATAGTTTTGAACCGAAAGGCAAACGTAGAAATTCATAGTTTCCTAACTCAGTACAAAAGGCAAGTTTCTCCCTATCAGATTCTTTAAGTTGAATTTGGAAAAATGCAGACTTTAAATCAAGGACTGAATAATAAGCGCGACCAGAAATATTATGCATGATCTCAGCAATGCTGGGCAAACAAATTTTAAACGATTCAGTAATGCTATTTAGTAATCTGTAATCTACGACCATTCGGAATTTAGGTTTATTAGGGTCGTCATTCTTATTCGGTTTCTTACGAACAAAAATTGCAGGAAAAGCATACAACGAGGTCGAAGGCTGGATGATTTCAGCTTCTAATAATTTAGCTATCTCTTGTTGAGCAAATTCTTTAGCAATTTTAGGTATAGGGTACGGGCGTGTCTGTAAAGGATACGAATGAATTAATCTAAACTCAGCAACTACCTCATTTGTTGATCCTAATGTCATGTAAGACTTTGAAAAAACTTCAGTATTACTCATTAACATTTTTAAGATTTTTTTTTTTTTTTTTGTTGAGGTTCCAAATGTTCAACATCAAAATCCGATTCCTTAATTTCATGTTTTCTTAATTCCCTAACTGCAGATAAACTCAAAGGATTAACTTGAAATTGTTGTTTATTAGTAGGTTCTACACATTCTGATTCATCAAAGTTTTCTACGCCACCAAAAATTGACTTTTTCCTCAAAATTATAGGTTTGTCTGACTTATTTTCCACAATAGTTTGAATGGACTGATTAAAAGAGACCTGATGCACAGACTCAGAAATTAAAAGATTTGAGTTACCTCCCTTGGGACTGAAAATTACCTGATCTAAGTGAGATAAATTATTCGGCAATTTTAATGAAATTATTTTGGAAGCACCAGGCTGAATGGTATAATTTCTAAGAATCCTAACATTGTTTATATTCCCAGAAGGTTGTTTAAAATCCTCATCAAAAACTTGACTCACCTCCTCCTGATTGGTAACAAAAAATTTGAACTTTGAATTACCTACAATTAACTGATTATTTACTGCGTCCAACACTACCCTATTCCTTTGCAAAAAATCATAACCCAAAATTATTTGATAGTCAGAATTCCAAACATTTTTTGTCACATAGAAAAGATTTCCAAACCAAGAAGATTGAATTTTAAATTTTATGTTGACTGCAGACATGTAAGGGATAGTTGATTTATTCAAAGTAATTATTTCGACACTTCTCGACACATGCTCAACCTTAGTGGTTTCCTTAATTTTTAACAGGATGTCAGGCTCTATTAGGCTCAATGATGCTCCTGAATCAATTAAGGCATTCAATTTAACTGTCCCAAATTGAAGTTGAATTATAGGTAAACAGTTACTTGAAGCAGTGTTACACGAGAGTACAAATTTCATTACATGATTATCATTTTCAGTTATCCTATCATTAGCCGGTATGTTAATTTTGTCAATCTCTTTATTAGTTTTTCTTTCATTTCCCAATGTTTCCTTTTTTTGTCATTCTGTTCTCTTATGCAATGGGCACCTGGTTGAGAACTTCCATTTTTATTATATTTATCACAAGTACCCCCTATTAGTTTAAATTTTGTCTACCAAAATTTCCTCTGTTATTTCTATAAGGGTGACTAGACCTCCCCCTAAAAAATCTGCCCCTATTCCCTGAAAAATTTCCTCTCCTGTTATTCGCAAAAATTTCTGCCCCTAAAATTTGAAAAACCATTATCCCTACCAAAATTATTTGACGAAGGAAAAAAAACCCAATCTGTGGTCAAATGGTTTCGACCACAAATGTGACATGAAATTTGTTGGGTAGAAAAATTGTTAACTTGCTGGGAATTTTTCTCAGTCAGATTATCAAGTTCAGTAGTCAGTTTAGCTATTTGTTTGTTAGATTCAAGTTGACATTTTATTAGGGAATTAATTTGAAGATCCCAAGAACCATTTCCAGAGGGGCCCTCTGTTGCCTCCTCAAATGCATTTTCTATGTTAACTGCACACTTGACAGCCTCTTTAAAAGTCGAAGGACCAGTTTTTTTTTTACCTCGACCCTTATATCCTGTCTTACCACTTCCAAGAATTTATTTAATTTAATATTCTCAGCTAAGGTTACTAGATCCTGATTGCTAGAGTTGGTAATTCCTACAAAAAGCTCTGCCTGCTTGGAAATTTCACCTGCCAATTCTTTAACAGACTGATTTGGTCTGTGTGTGATTTTTGAAAATGCAGACTGAATATCAGCAAAAGATTTTGTTTTTTGGAACTTTCCAACCAACAACTCCTGCAAATCCTGAATTTTCTCACATTGAGAAGCTGCGGCATCATTGATTAAAAAATCTAAAGCTTTATCACCTAAATTTAACTTGAACACAATTAATCTTTTCTCCTCACTCCATTTTTCTAGATCTGCAATGCTGTTAAACTGTTTAATGTGAAAATTAATATCTTCCCCCTCTTTGCCATTAAAAGTAGGTAAAGATGAAGCCAAACTTTGAGCAGACATTTTAGATTTTACTTTGGACATTTCAGCAAAAATTTAAAATTTGAATGAAAACCCCACTGAAAATTTTGGGTTTGTTTATTGGAAAACATGAAAAAACAATAAACATACAACCCCTAAAGAATAGCATCACACAATAAAATTTCATATCACAACACAATTCAAGAAAATAATTGATAAAAATGCATTCATGGAAGAAATCATGTATTATCAAACAGTCTGAGAAAAATTCAAAATGCAATGTACTGTAGACATTTTGTTATTGAAAAATTAAAATGAAAAATTGCAACAATTTAAAAAAATAACTTTCGTGAATGTTTAGTGATCTCAGGGTGATTACATTTTACATTCATAAAAGTATAACCCGGAATTCTCAACCCATTAATTATTTTTTTTGGAGCGGCACCAATTAATGTTAGAGTGCTCTATGGTATCAATTTATGATACTGTGAGTGGTATACAGGTACCAATTTGATATGGTGATCTAATTCATTAGTGTTTAGTACATTGCTGTGTGAAAAGAATTAATTAAAACTTCACCAGAATCTTACTAGTTAAATCAAATTGAATTATATTATATAGGTGAATCATACCGTGTTTAAATCTCTAAAATTAATACATAGCATGCAATGGACAAATAATCAAGAATATATATTTAAATCACTTATTTATTTATTTCTATAAACATATTAAACGATTCAGGTATTCATATAACTATTTAAATGTTGCAACATAAATTAATAATTTTAATGGCCATAATTAAACAAAAGATGTTGGTACCAACGGAAACTTGCACTTAGGTGCTGTAGAAAGGTAATCGTGCTGTTCGCTGTCCATATGATTTTGTAGATAGGTGTAATTAGCATTCTCCAGATGAGCGGGTAGCTAGATGCAAGCACTGATGAAGATAAAACATTCTGTCCATTGTCCATATTTATTCGTAGATTTGTTAAAATTAGCTCATTCTCTAGATGTATAGATAGATAGATGCATCTTGAATGTAAAAAGGAGGAACTGGTGCGATTTCTTCAGAAAACAGAAAGTTCGTTTATAAAAGTTCACTTATTAAACACTGTCCTCGTCATTATCTAGACTAACATTTTAAGTAGACAGGATACAACCTTTTGAAAACCCTTCGAGTTCTCATGGAGAAGAATTTCTAGATTATTATGAAGTTGTAGTTAAAAAACGCATCTTCAGTAAAATTTCACATTATCTTGTAGAAAAAAGGAAAAGATTCTGGGGGACTGGGCAGCAACACCCAGCCCCCAGCAAACGTATTAGAAGTCTCAGCTCATCCCGCAAATCTCAGCGCAAGAGGCAAGCGCCCCATAAATCTTCCAAAAACGTGAACTAAAACTACCGCTCAGTCCCTGATTGGCTACAGGCGTTTGCCAAACCAGAAAGGAAGAATTCCTCCGGTACTGTTGCAGTTAGCATTTTCAAGGCTCCGGTAAACAGGAAGTTGTGTGTGAATAGGGAAACCGCTCACCTTCTCATACTTAACAGTTGTGGCTGTTTAGCGTTAAGAGGATGCTATAAGGTTTTGCCTTGTAGCAAAAGGATGTATATAACTTACTATACACTGTCTTTTGCACAAATTACATTTTAAACAAACATCGGAATATTTTCAAACCCTCTCTCTATCTTTTAGAACCTAACTATTTATAAATGATGAATTTAAGTAATTTATGAACTCCCTGAATGTGGTTTGCAGAACTGTTTTTAGTTGTATTGAGCATTGACATTATATCGTTCTATAAGCTAAACGCATAAAATAATATTCTCATTTTTGAAGTATAAGACGCACATTTTATGAGAATGAATGTTATTACGTCTGATTCATACAGTGTAAATCTAAAGTCAAAAGTTAATATGCTAGTTGAATCGACACAATAATTAATTAACCCTTTAACTGTCAAGTTATTTTGATGATTTGGGTGCACAAATCGTCAAATTTTTTTATTGCAAAAATCAAATGTTTAGTACAAAATAAAATATACTTCGTAGTTAAAAATTGATATTTTGAACCACATGAGTAAAATATTTAAAGTTTTGTAGCCACTGCATATTTTCTTGAGGCTGCTGCCACTCAACATGGCAGTTGTAAAGTTCGTTTTTAGTGAAGCATAATTTTCTAAAAATGAAAAAAAAAATTTTCTAAAAATAAATAAATGAAAAAAAAATTAAATAAATAAAAGTGAATAACTTTTAAAAATTCAGTCTTGTGTGGTATAACTGGAAATACTTTTCTAAGCACAAACCTGAGAAACAATCGGGTTTGACAAAGAGATGAAGCCGATGTGACGTCTTCGCCAAACAGAAGTAAATGGTAATCAACCGAGCGATAAATGGAAGGAGCACCACTAGAATAAACTTGATGAGTCAAATTAAGTTAACCAAAAAAAATTTATTTACATTAAAAAAAAAAACTCAAAATAAAAGAAAAGAAAAGTTACACTGAAGAGGTTACAAACAAAATTTCCGGCAAACACAGTTGCCTCAGTGGTGTCCAAATACATATAGTTCTCACGACTTAAACAAGCCGGAGATGCACTGTCTCTCGAGTCCCAGAGCAATCTGAAGTTTTGAGTCCCATCGACGAAGCTCTGGGCCAAAAAAAGGGTTGGGCCATGAAGCCCCCTTAAATTTTCTTATTGGCCCAGAAGTCATGACGTTGCATGTGACGCGCAGAGGGAACTGCAGAACAAGCCTTGATTTGCCGAGGTAACTGGCGCCTAATCAGCATAGGCCGTTAGCCGGTGTCTGGGCCCGGCGGTGACAAGCAAAAGGACCAGGTCCCTGAAGTGTCAGCATACACCCGTTCCGCTGCGTTACTATAATGTCAACCGGGCGCCACATCGTCGGGAAACACCCAGACTCCTTTCACGAGCGCGAGCTTCCAGTTTTGGAACACAATTGGCCTGGTCTTGTCTATCACTCAACCGCAGCCAGCGGCACGTGAGTCGTGAATAGCTCGCCTTTTAAAGTTTGCCGTACCTTTTCGGCAAAGGACTAGGGAATGCCATAGCTGCCCTTTTAAGCTCGCCGATCCTATTCGGCAAAGGACTTGGAGATGGCACACCGATAAACGTCTCCCGATATATATTCGGGCATAACAAAACGATGCACTCAAAAAAAAAAAAAAAAAAATACTCCGAGTAATACTCGGGCGTGACATTTTCGAGCACCAGTGCTGTGTCCGAGATTATCTCGGGCATGACAGTTAAAAGGTTAAAAGAGCTGAGGGTTTTTTTTTTTTTTTTTTCATTATTATCTTGGATCTTTAAAGACATAAATTTTGTAAAGTATTAATTTATAATTTAAATTTGAAACACAGAAAAACTAGTCAATGTTTCATCTTATTTTTAAATTGGCAAGTACAAAAACTAGCTGCTGATAAAGTTGATTTTTATTTGTGTCAATATATCTTATGCTTTGTTTTAAATTTAATATTGATCTATTTACAATCGTCTCCAAAGTTTGTATTACTTTATATGATTTGATGTAGTTATCGTCTGCGCTATTTATTGTTTTTTGTAATGGCAACGACAAAAAAATTATAGAACAGTTGAAATGCGTTTGATGAAACTGAATGATGCCTTGTTTTTTCTCGTCCGTTATTGGCGAAAGAAATATTTTATTTTAAAGAATTATGCAGTTAAAGTTTTCTTTTTTTTTTAATTATAAAACTGAAGTTTGATTTCATTTATTTATTAAGTAAATACATTTGCACTAAAATTCCTAAAAAACTGAAATAGAAGAAACAAAAATATTAAGTGCATACGTAGATAAAATAAATCAAGAACCTTCGAACTATTGATCGAACAAAATTAGTTTTTTTTTTTTGCTCTGCAGGTTAATCATTTTACTAAAGTAAACGGAAATACTAGAAAAAATAAGTACTTGTGTTTCTTTATATACAAGCATTTAACTCTTTTTTACGCTCTTTCTGCACTTTCGTTTTAATGGGTTCAACAAATCTTTCAGCAAGTGGATTGAAACTGCCGTAACAGTGTTCACGCATACTACGGGAACTGCAACACATGTTGTGCTTTCAGAATGCATTTGAATGCTTGCTATGAAAGGATTCCTCACGATATACCCATTTGCACAATAAACATAATGTTGGGAGCTAAAACAATAAACGGTATTTTGTAATATTTTTCCTACCTCTTTCTGGTATTTTTTTAAAACAAAATTTGCATTTACACATAGTTAAATATTTAGTAATACATTAAACTAATTTTTAAGCTTTTAAGAGAAAATATTGCTTTAGTTATGTTGGTGGCACCATTGATGACAAAAATATTTATTTTTATTAACATAAACCTAAAAAAAGATGAAAATTTTACAGGTTTAATGTGTTTTTCCAGGGAGAAGATAATTTATATTGCTTCAAGCATTTTTTTTTTCTAATTGATTACGTTTGGAACTAAACTGCTCTGGCATTGATCAATAAATGTGGCTTTAGAGTAGATATTTTAACCATCCATCTAAAATGTTGTCGACCACCTTGTTTAATGGTCACAGAAGTCTGACCGGATGGGAAAATTCCAGATTTTAATTACGGCTCTGCCATGGATGTACTTTCTCTCTCTCCTGTCCTTGTCCTTTCTTTGTGTGAATGTGTTGTTGTGCTGTGATTGGTTTCCTTTCCCATAAACGAGTCCATATGGCATGTGTGTACTGTGGAAGTCGGATTTTACACCAAATAATGATACCGTTGGAAAAGTGAAACAGCGCACCCCAAATTGCCAGCCTAACTGGCACAAGACAACAGCAAATTCTAAAAAGCAGAATCATTTTATTTTTTCTAGGGAGGACGTTTTACTTCATTTGAAAAAAATTAAAACAAGTAAAGCTCCGGGACCAGATAATATTTATCCAAAAATTCTAGTTGAATGTGCAGAGGAACTAGTAGATATTATTGAAAAAATTTTCAATGCTTCGTACAACTCAGGGACAGTGCCAGAGGACTGGAAACTGGCTAACATTACGCTACTCTTCAAGAAAGGGTCTAGAGGTTATGCATGAAATTATAGACCTTACTTCAGTGGTTTGCAAAATTTTTGAAACGTTATTTAACTCGCGAGAGCTCGCGCGGGGTCGAAAACGACCCCAACCAATTTTGTTTCAATTTCTTGGAATTTCATAGCCAGATAAGGAAAACATCTTTTGGGTAGCGCCAATTGTGTCCTTGATCGACGTGAGGGTGTAGTTCGAATTTTCCTAAACCCATTCCATTCTTGCAAAAAAGGGGGTCTTTTGCGAGCACTGCGGTCGTTTTTGGACCCCGCGCGAGCGCTCGTGTGAGAAATAACAGCGCGAGCTCTCGCGTGTTAAAATTATAAATTTCTTAGAAAATAATGGTCTGTTCACTAGTTTGCAGTATGGTTCCAGGAAAGGTAAATCGTGTGCTACTAATTTATTACATTTTTATGACAAGGTCACCATGGCTTTAGATAACAAAAAGTGTGTAGATGTTGTTTACATTGATTTTCAAAAAACTTTCGATAAGGTACCGCGTGTTGCACTACTTAGTAAATTAGCTGGTATAGGAATTGGAGGTAAAATTTTAGTTTGGGTTAGGAATTGGCTGACAGGAAGGAAACAAAGAGTAGTTGTAAGGGGTAACCATTCTAAATGGAGTGAGGTTTTAAGTGGGGTTCCCCAACTATTAGTTTTAGGTCCAATTTTGCTTATTATTTTTATGAATGATATTCATGAAAATGTTTCTGGAAACATGAATTGTTTTGCTGAAGACGTCAAAGTTATGGGGGTTGTAGAAAATGATGAACCAGTAAATCAGCTGCAAGAGGATTTGGATCATATTACTAAGTGAGCAGACAAATGGGGCATGGCAGTAACTGTTGGAAAATGTCAAATACTGCATTTAAGTCATGGAAATAAGCATACAAGCTATTATTTACAGGGTACAGTCATTAGTAAGGCTGAGAATGTTATGGATCTAGGTGTCTTAATAAATCAAGACTTCAAGTTTAGTCAACAGTGCAGCATAGCTAGTAACAAAGCCAATAGGATGCTTGGGTTTATAAATAGATCTATTTCAAACAAATGTAAGAAGGTTCTTCTGCCTTTATATAGAAGTTTGGGAAGACCTCATTTAGAGTATGCTGTTCAGTTTTGGTCTCCTTATCTTAAGAAAGATATTAATTTATTGGAAAGGGTACAAAGGAGGGCTACAAGGTTAGTGAATGGATTTTCTAATTTAGACTATGATTCCAGACTTAGAATACTTAATGTGTATAGTCTTGAGCAAAGGAGAACCAGAGGGGACATGATTTAGTTGTTTAAATTTATCAAAACGAAAGATGTTTTAGGGTTCAATTTTTGCACGGAAAGCAGGACAAGGGGTCATTGTTATAAGCTATTTAAATCTCAGGCTAATCAGGAAATTCGGAAAAATTACAATTTTAGCAGAGTAGTGGGAACTTGGAATAGTTTACTTGAAGAGGCGGTAAGAAGCAATGGAGTAAATAGCTTTAAGAGGGCCATTGATCTTCATTGGGGTCTATAATTTGACTAGGCCCAGCCCAGTTGGGCCCCGAGCCTGTTTCTGGTCGTCACATTTGCATTTGTATTTAAATTGGAAAATAATTAAACATTAGAAATATATTTCTGCGTAATAAGAACAGACAATGTCGCTGACTTAAACCATTAGGCTTTTCACACAAAATAAATTTATGTAAGCTCAGAAAATGTTAAATAGCATTGTTCAGCCTACAAAGAAACAAATCACGAAGGCATGTACAGTGTCAGGCTAGATTTGAACCAGCTATATCTAGTTTGCCTCTAAAGACGGAAAATTGAAAAAGTGTGCTTGTCTTATCCTTGTAATGTCAAGCTGTATAATTTCATACATAAAACTGATTTCTGCTATAAACTGAAACGGTTTTACTTTTTTGCATTGATTTGAAATAATTACAAATGCTATACATATATATATATTGAGCACATCTGCAATGTATATACCTAGTGATGTTTGAATTAAAGTCTTTATTTTGCTATTTCAACTGTTCTACAAAACTGACGTTTTTAATATTTCTAATGCATTTATTAACTTAAAATATGGAATTTCATCTAAGATGTCATGCACAATCAAAGGG